>CP125975.1:547934413-548183432 GCA_030063025.1 Avena longiglumis | reverse complement strand
CATGCACGCAGCGTGCAGCTCACAGTTCATCCGGGGCGTCAAGGGGGCTACACTCTCCTGCAATACTGCTCGTAAACCTTCTGAGACCCTCTTCCACTCGTTTGGAGGTTGTCGGGCCGAAATCCGGTGAATAAACTCCTGTCGGATTGGGCGACGGTTTGTTCGCCAACTCCCAGACGTAACCCCGGCTTGACACTCCCGACCGGCGCATTTGTGGTACCCGGCCAAAATCGACACAAATTTTACCCCATAGTTGGTCAAGATTTATCACAATTCGACCAATTTATTACATATAGTTCGGCCATTAACAAAACAAATTCGACACATATAGCAAATAATTTTAATTAGTTTTTAAACACAAGAACACCTCAAACTAGGTGTTGCCTTTGTCATCCGTAAGCCGCTTCCACTGTATCATCCCCGCACTGTCATTGATTGACACGCTGGCATCACCGATATACCGTAAAGTAATAAAGTCAGCCCACGATGATGCTTTGGTGATCAGGCTCTACAAGAGAACCACGTTTTGAAATATGGTTCTGTTATCACGAGCTTATCATGCTCTCTCTCTCTCTCACAACGCTCTCTCTCTCTCTCTCAATGATCATGCTGCAAGATCACATAAACATTTATCACCTTCCATGTTTGCTTCTCATGACCAAGTGTCGTGCAAAAGCGGAAACCTGATAACCGCAAATCGAGCTTGGAGCACACCACCGTTGCCCGCTTGACATCCTTCCCTCTTTGGGCAAGCTTCTTTTGTTCCTTGGCAAAGTTGCATTGCATTCCGATCAAAGGGCTTTGGAGAGAGTCTTTCACAAATATTGACCTATCTTGGATATATGTCATCTGCGTCAAGTAGTAGCCCTTGTTGTAGTGAGTGGCTATTATCGGGATCACATGGTATTCCAACCTGGGGCCATGGTCGTCAAACAAGTTTGGAGAAGACATGCTTAGCATGTGCAGAGACATTGATGTCGTTGTTGGATTCTCGCCATACCAAAAGAGTCCCAAATCCAGAGATTGGTGTATTGCCCACTCGCCCTCAAGTACCACACTACAACCTCCTTTGTGGCCTTTGTACATTTCCTTCCAAGCAAATGAAGCAGTTTTCCATTTCAATGCATGATGTCGATTTCCAAGCATCCAGAGTCCTCTAGCTTCATTGGTTGCAAGGATCGGGTGTCTATGGCATTAGGTGATCTCAAATATTTTGGCCCAAACACCCAATCTCACTTCCCGCAACTCAGTACAAACAATCGATGGCGGTGGACTCGCCCATGCGAGATAAACATCTTGTGTGTCACGGGAGCTTCAGTGCCAAGATTCTCATGGCCACCATGCACTTCTGTAGCAAGGAAAATCCCACCATGCATGGTTGGCGCGCTACGGTCCGCAAAACATCCGGAGGGAGCTGAACTTCGACGAGTAGCTTGGCGAGGAGGGAGCTGAACTTCGACGAGTAGCTTGGCGAGGAGGGAGGGAGTGTCGACGAATTTATGTTGGCTTCGTGGAGACGTGAGGGAGACGGAGCGGAGGGGGTTGCCGGAGGCAAGAGCAGCGGCAGGTGGGTGGGGAGGGAACTGGGCGACTGGTTTGTATGGAAATCTGCTTTCCTCGCCAACAACCCGAGTCCGCTCGGCTTTTCACTCTATCCGGCGCCCCCCCGGCGAACCCTAGGGCAGTGAGTTCGTCGGATGGATTTTTGGCCTAATACGGCGAATTTTGGGCTCCTGGGGCGTGGCTAGGAGAGATTTTACCTGATTGAACCAAAAAGAGCCTCCAGGGGTGGGTCCGTGGGGGGAGGAGTGGAGATGCTCTTAGTATTTGAGAGTCACACAATGCTTGTCGCACTAGCGCCTAAGAGCATCCTATCGACGACTCACATTTTGGACACATAATGTGTCCGTTTGGCAGTGACGCCGCTTTTCCCTCTCCCGTGCGTGGCCCAACCCAGGGAGAGCAAATTTTTTTCATACTGCAAATAGACTACAACGGCATCTATTCTTCATTACCCTAGGACTCTTCCCCATCTTAGGACTCATCATCATCGTCCCATGCGAGGTCGACGACAGGTGTCGTGCTAGGAGGAAGAGGCGGCGGCGAAGGAGGTAGGATGCGCGGGTAGTCCCATGCGGCGACGTGGTCCATGATTTTGGAGGCCAATGTGCGGCTCGATACGCTATACCGAACCCGTAGTACAGACGAGCTTCCTCTCCACACCGCTGTGCGTGGGGCGGTCGGATGGAGGACACATGGGATGTCCTTGACACGCGGAGCGCACGCCCAAAATCGAGGCCAATGCGCAACCCCACCGGGTGTGGGCATCCCGCAAACCACTACTAGAAAATCGCGTTGTTTTGTGCATTGCATCGTCATGACCGCATGCTCATGTCATCATGCCGCGTTGCATTTGAGCATAGTCATCATCTTGCATTTGCTTGCATAAAACTATTTGGAAACCTATTTTGTGTTTTCTAAAAGCCTATCTTTATTGAAACACCAAACCGGGTCTCAGTTATTTTGTTTTATGCGCTGCTCGGTTTGCGAGGCTTTGTTTAATCAAATAAAATATTAAATTATTTTAGGCAGTCGAATGGGCCGATTCGACGAGCGACCACCAGAATAATCGGTCCACCAAAATCCTAGTCTACCCAACCTAATCTACCACCTTGCCTCCACCTCACTGACCAATCACCATATGCCACCTCACCTTTTTCCTCATCCACCCAATCCACCCAGCCACCTCAACAGCCACCTCCCCACTGGCCACACACCACACCGTGCCCACCACCACACACACACAGAACCCATCCTGAACTGCTCCCTAGCCCGCCTCGGCCCCAGCCGTCGACCCCACCCGCCGGCCGCTTCCTCCTCTCCTCTTCCTCCTCCCCGCCTCGCCTTCTCTGCTCGCTCACTCCGGCGGCCAATGCCACCGTCTCTCCTCCGCCACCGGCCGCCGACCACTCCGCCAGCCTCCCTCTCAGCCGCCGCTTGCCACTGACTCGAACCCAGCCGCTTCCTCGCTCAGCTCCCGCCTCCCGCCGCGCCATCACCTCCTCCGGCGCCCAGCCGCCTCCCTCTCCGGTCGCCGCCCGCCTCCCCTCTCGCCCTACGAGTCTCCCCGAGCTCCGGCCTCCCTCCTCTCCCTAGCTCCGGCATCTTCCCCGCGTGGCCGCCACTGCTGTCCCCGCAAGCCTCTGCCACCGCCGACCCTCCCCGACGCTCGACCTCGCCGCGCTGTCGTGACGCTCCCCGCCGACCCCGCCTCGCCGGGCCGCGTCCGCCTCTGCGCGAGCTTCCTCCCGCCGCCCTCCTCCCGTGCTCGGTAGCGCCCGCCCGGGCCAGCCTCATCGAGTCCGCGAACCCGCGCTCCGCCCGCCAAGCTCGCCATCCCGGTGCTCTGCGCATCTCGACCGCCTCCCCCAGCGCCCTCATCTCGTCTGCCGACCTCGGCGCCGGGCAGCGTGCCCGCCAGGGCCGATGCCCGCGTTCCCACGATGGCCTTGTGCGCCTCGGCGACCTCCGGCCGAGGCCCCGACGCATGATGCCAAGAGATGTAGTGGTGGTACTGTCTGTGGTTTGGTGGTGTTTAGAAGACGGTGATACTCCGAAGTCGATTCGAAGAGCCATGATTTGCTACACGAGTTCAAGATCTCCAAGGCGATGCCACTCGGAGTGCTCCAACATGGGAACCGAAGGCGATGGTGTCGGATGCGATCCTTCTTCGGAATCAAGACCGTGGACGCCAAGTGTAACACCCTCAGAATCGATCCTATGCAAGTTTGAGCAAAATTCGCCAAAACCCGCATAGAAACGATTCAAAGGTGCCCACCAGGCACTTTCGTGCGGGTGGAAAACGAAGTAATAACATTACACAAGGTCCTCGATGGGACCCAGCAGATATATATCAACGACTCAAAGAGTCAAGAATACAAATATAATATACAAAGATCCAAATCACCTTGAAAGCGGTAGGCGTCTGGCATACGGACAAGATGCAAATGGGGCTAAGAGCCACGAGAATAACCAATGGCGTCATAACCCCGCCGTGCCAAGCGGAAGGGTAACCCGCTAACGACGCCGATCTCAAAACCTGCTTAAACAAAAGGGTGCCGAAAGCGAAGGAAAAGAAGGAGCGTCAAGATCGAGGCGATGCAGCGAGGCTAGAATTCGGCGGTCCTCGCCTACATAGGTATGGTGGACTGAAGCGGCAGCGGCAGCATGCACTAAACAACCTATAGAGACTCGAAACAACTGGCGGCTATCAGAGAGGGGTAAGAAAGACCTATACGGATCCAACCAGATACTATCATCAAACAAACCCAACCTGGCGTCTCCCCCTCGAGACCATCGAGGAAGTCAACCGAGGAACTCACACAGTTGGCAGTTTTATTTATTCAGTTATCGTTGCCGCAATTACTAGTCAGGTTTAGATAGTCATCCTGATAAAGTAAGCAGTGGGCACTTTTAGTTAACCATTCCATTGTAGTTGCAACAATTACTAATCAGATACAGATAGCATGAGATAAACCCAAAACCCAGCAGTTGTTGGTACTTTTATTCAGCCAAACCGTTGTAGTTGCAATACTTACTAGTCAGGTACAATGGTCGCAAGCGACACTCCAACAAGCAATTGTGGGCAGTATTAATTAGTCATTCCATTATAGTGAAGCTGATTACTAGTCATTATAAGTCAAATTTATAGCAATAAACTTTAGTTATGCTTGTCTATGATCGAGATACTGTGCTCCAAGTCGTCCATATCCGCGGACACGGCTTTCAGAAAGTTTTACCGGTAGGGGTGCACCAATAGCAACACACGCTCGATCAACCTCTAAAAACCAAAACAAAACCCAACGAGGCTTTCACGATCGAACAATCAGTGATTGAAATATTTCAGGGGCCACCTTGAGTCTACCAACGAAGTAAGCAAGCTTCGAGACGGACTCAAGGTTTGCGACAATGGTCAGTAGCGGCGGGAACCCGAAAACGGGTGTCGATGCAGAATCACTCCGCTTACCTAAAGACAAAGTGTGCTCCTCGACAATAAATACATAAGTAGCATGGCATAAGTACAGGATCGTAAATAAAACCTCAAACTAGTTTGTGGCCCCAAGAAATAAGACTGAATCAAGCTCTGGCTCAGGGGGTCCCATATACCTCTCGGATGTGGATAGCGCGATAAATCAATGAACAGGTATCAAGTACTCGGGGTCTTACGGGACACAAGTGGGCGTTCGGAAACCAAATATTTTCTATCACCCACCGATGCCTCTGCTTAATTCAATTTTAGTTGTTACACAGGAATTAAAGTGAACAATAAGTAAAACTAAGATCATCTTCAACATCAACATGCGGCAAGGCTCCAACAAGCTGTGGCATTTGACGACACGCAATGACTTGAGCAAGCGATTTCTTACGGCGCGCAAGTCCAACTAGCTACCAAACAATGTAATAGGATGTGTCCAAGGCAATATAGGGCTGCACGGTATATCACAGTACGGAAACTATAGCATCGCAACACAGACAGCAATAGATCAACAGGAGGAATAAAGACTATAAAAGTAAGATAGGTAGAAAGGAGATGCTCGTCGAAAACTTGTCGGTTCAATCAAGATCGGTAAGCTCACATCAACTCAACGGCCTTATCCGAAGAAGCGAAACACTAGAAGAAACACGGATGCACTATTTAATACAAGCTAAGATCGGCATGATGCATGTATGATGGATGACATGGCAAAGGTGCGATGCAATTAGGCCATATTAAGCGGAACCGGGGTCCGACAATTAGTTAGGTGGTTCATGTTATTTAGATCCCCCGCAATTTAAATGTTGTTTACCATGGCAGAAGATAGCACCGGGTTCGCTACACAAATTTAAATGAGGCCAATATAAGGCTAGATTTGCCCGCATATGGGCCCCATATTTAATTTAGGTGAATCGGCATAAGGCCCCCAAACCAATGATATGCATGCGAGATGACAATTAAATTTGCAACAAGTTTTATATTTAGCATTTATAAAATAGGGCTCGGAAAGGGGTCACACATTTAGGGTTCGGCAGATCTTGGGGTTCCGAGGGTTCGGGGTCGGTCTCAGGTCGTGGTTCGGCGAAACGGAGCGTGCTCGGATAATCGAGGTAGATCTTGTCGCCGCGAAGGGCTTGTCGATCGGAAGTAGATCTTGTCGTCCTTGTGGCGATCTTGGCCCTTCCGGTTGGGTTTTGGCGTCCGAGGAAGTACTTGGCGTCCGGGACGATCCTGTCGCATCCGCGGTCTTGTGTCCTCGGATCCGATTGAAGTTCTTAGCGCTCGCGGATTGGTCTTTGGGTTCTTTGGGGTTTTCCATGTGGCGGTCTTGACGTCCGCATCGGATCTCGAGACCGGGTCGCTTCCTCTCGACGATCTTGGGGTTTGTGGCGGAGATCTTGGAGTTCCGGACTCAATTGTACGTGATGGCGAACTTGTCGTCGATGGCGTACTCAAATGGATCGGGCACCGTTGGTCTTGGATGGTCTTGGCGATAGAACCCGATGCCCTTGTCCGCCTTTCTCGTTCTTGCCCATCGGAGATTCATAGCCGAGGACGCAGCTTCCCCACGTAACCATCATTTGCATCACGCGATAACACATGTGGAGGAGAGGAGAACTTGTTGACACGCCGGTGCGGGCATCACGTGTGGCCAAGTGGCGGCTTGGGAACCGAGCTTGCAGGGGCGAGGCACCCACGACAGTCGAGACTCATGAGGCGCCAGGAGGCTTGCCGACGAGGAGAGGAAACCCACGGGAGGCCACGGGGCGGGCGCGATGGGCGAGCTGGGGATGGGGAGCTCGTGGCGCGACGTCACGGCGTCGAGGAGCGAGGAGGACGACGACGCGCTTGCTCGCGAGGAGGGTGGAGGAAGGAGGGTGTCGCCATGTGGAGGCGCTACCGAAAGAGGGAGGTCCGCGAGGTTGGTGGAGCGACGCCGGCAGGCGCTGGGGCCAGAAAGTGAGGCGGGCGACGGCGCTCGAGCTCGCGGCGCAGACTGACGGCGGAGGCGGGCGGCCTTGCCGACAGCCAAGTGACGCGGCATGTGTGAGCCTGGGAGAGAGTGAGCAACGCCGTGGAAGGGGAGGCGCACGGCGCGGGCTGCGGCCGAGGAGCGCGGCGTGGAAGGTCGGTGGAGGCGAGCGGCCGGAGGAGAAGGCCGAGGAAGCTGACGGTGCGGCGGGCCGCAGGAGGTCGCGGGGAGGGGCGGTGAAGGGGAGAGAGAGGACTGCGGGGAGAAGGGCGGCGTGGCAGGGGCGCGTGAGGGAGGAGGGCGCGCCATGGCTTGGCCGGGAGTGAGAGAGAAAGAGAGGAGGGAGGAGAGCGGGCACGCGCGTGAGGCGGGGTTCGGGGGGGGCCGGGGGGGACGGGGGGATGGGGAGGCGTGTTACAGGCCGCTGTCGGTGTGGGGCCCGGCGGCAGGTGTGCGTGCGTGGGTGGCTTGTGAGGCAGAGAGAGTGTGTGGTGTGGGTTGGGTGCTGGGGATGGTTAGGAGGGTTGGGGTCTGGCACGTGGGACCAGGGAAAAGAGGGGGTTGACCAGGGAGAGAGAGGGGGAGGGTTAGGGTGATGTGGCATGGTGGGATTGGTGGAGGGGAGAGGCAGGGCGACGTGGCAGCCTGTGATAGGATGGGGTGATGTGGAGGGAAGGGTTGGGGTAGGTTAGCTGGTAACTCTAGGAAATAGGTGGACCGATCTATTTGGACCGATTAATTTCTGGGGCGGTCGTTCGGGTCAATCGGCCCGTTCGACTGCCCCGCCCAAAATAATTTAATATTTTTATTTGATTACATTTAACTTTGTAAATAGTTTTGACAAACAAAATATCCGGCAGCATCCGGGGTTTTTGGCGTTTGAATAAAGACGAGGCGTTTGGAAAACTAATCGGGCTTTGCAAAAATAGTTTTAAGCAAACAATGCATGATGATGACGATGGAATGCACAAATTCAACGCGATTTTCTAGTAGTGGTTTTGCGGGATGCCACAATTCGACACCACTAACAATGGATCTCGCCCTCGAGATCCGCCTCATGGTACCGGAAGGAAGGTCGGCGATCTGAATCTTCTTGCTTCGTGTAAATCCTCGCGACACCACTAACAAGAGGTCGTTATCCGTGATCATCGAGAGGACACTCCGGAAAACAAAAGGTCGAAGGTAGAGATATCAACAATAAAGCCACCCCTAACTTCGATGGAAAGGGGAACCGATGCATTCTCATCCACTTCAATGTGCAAAAGCGAATAGAAAGGGTAGTCGGCATGGGGGCCAATCCATCACGCACCCAAACTATTACTCCGCATCAATCAAAGAGAAGAGCGCAACCATTCTCGGAACAGATCAAGATCTCGACAAGCGAGGTTCGAAAACAAAGGAGGATGCACTACGACGGATCCGGCGAGATGATGTCGTCGGCCGGAAACACCGGATAGCACAAACAAGGAACAAGGAATGGTACCACAAGAGAGATTCCTCAGAAGCTTGAACACGGATGATAGATCACCGCTATCGAGAAGGAAGCGAAACCTCAAGGTACGACGGAAAACCCATCCACGAAATCCTGGACTCAAGAGAGAGAAGAGCGGATTCAAAACACGAGAGGTAAGAGGAGAACAGTGAGGGTAAGGAGTAAAATCAGACCTAACTGTAACTATCCAAACGATTTTGCAAAATAGTTTTGACACTCTACTTCTACCGTTAATGGTTATCCCACAGCCGGACTTGTGGGTATCGCAACCGCTGGGCTCGATACCACCAGAACACCTCCTAACCGATCCTATGCAAGTTTGAGCAAAATTCGCCAAAACCGCGATAGAACGATTCAAAGGTGCCCACCAGCACTTTCGTATGTGGAAAAGTAATAACATTACACAACAGTCCTCGATGGGACCCACAGAACGGATATATATATCAACGACTCAAAGAGTCAAGAATACAAATATAATATACAAAGATCCAAATCACCTTGAAAACGGTAGAGCGTCCAGCTACGGACAAGATGCAAATGGGGCTAAGAGCCCTGGAGAATAACCAATGGCGTCCATAACTGCGGCCAAGCGAAGGGTAACCACGCTAACGACGCCGATCTCAAAACCGCTTAAACAAAAGGGGTGCCGACAAAGGCGAAGGAAAAAGAAGGGCGTCGATCTTTGAGGCCAAGACACAATGAGTCTAGAATTCGGCGGTCCCGCCTACATAGGTATGGTGGATCAAGCAGCCAAAGATGCACTAAACAACCTATAGAGACTCAAACAATGGCGGCTATCGAGAGGGGTAAGAAAGACCTATACGGATCCAACCAGATACTATCATCAAACAAACCCAACTCAAGGCGTCTCCTCGAGACCATCGAGGAAGTCAACCGAGGAACTCACACGTTGGCGCTTTTATTTATTCAGTTATCGCTGCGCAATTACTAGTCGTGTTTAGATAGTCATCCCGATAAAGTAAGCGATGGGCACTTTTAGTTAACCATTCCATTGTAGTTGCAACAATTACTAATCGACATGATAGCATGAGATAAACCCAAAACCAGCAGCTTGTTGGTACTTTTATTCACCCAAACCGCTAGAAGTTGCAATACTTACTAGTCAGTACAATGGTCGCAAGCGACACTCAACAAGCAATTGTGGGCGTATTAATTAGTCATTCCATTATAGTGAAGCTGATTACTAGTCATTATAAGTCAAATTTATAGCAATAAACTTTAGTTATGCTTGTCTATGATCGAGATATTGGCTCCAAGTCGTCCATATCCGCGACACGGCTTTCGAAAGTTTTACCTACCGGGTGCACCAATAGCAACACACGCCGATCAACCTCTAAAAACCAAAACAAAACCCAACAAGGCTTTCACGATCGAACAATCACAGATTCAGAAATATTTCAGGCCACCCTTGAGTCTACCGCAACGGCAAGCAAGCCGAGACGGACTCAAGGTTTATGACAATGGTAAGCGATCGGAACCCGAAACTCGGGGTGTCGATACAGCGTAATCACTCCGCTTACCTAAGCAGTAAAGGTGCTCCTCGACAAACGTAAATACATAAGTAGCATGGCATAAGTACAGATCGTAAATAAAACCTCAAACTAGTTTGTGGCCCCAAGAAATAAGACCGAATCAAGCTCGCCTGTGGGGTCCCATATACCTCTGATGTGGATAGCGATAAATCAAGGAACAGTATCAAGTACCGGGTCTTACGGGACACAAGTGGACGCTCGAAACCAAATATTTTCTATCACCCACCGATGCCTCGCTTAATTCAATTTTAGTTGTTAAACAGAATTAAAGTGAACAATAAGTAAAACTAAGATCATCTTCAACATCAACATGCGGCAAGGCTCCAACAATCGTGGCATTTGACGACACGCAACAGACTTGAGCAAGCGATCACGACGCATAAGTCCAACTAGCTACCAAACAATGGTAATAGGATGTGTCCAAGGCAATATAGGGCTGCACGGTATATCATGTGCGGAAACTATAGCATCGCAAATACGATAGCAATAGATCAACAGGAGGGAATAAAGACTATAAAAGTAAGATAGGTAGAAAGAGGGAGATGCTCACCGAAAACTTGTCGAAGGTTCAACCAAGATCGTAAGCTCACATCAACTCAACGGCCTTATCCGCCATGAAGAAACACTAGAAGAAACACCGGATGCACTATTTAATACAACGGCGTAAGATCGGCATGATGCATGTATGATGGATGACATGGCAAAGCGGCGATGCAATTAGGCTATTAAGCGGAACCGGGGTCCGACAATTAGTTAGGTGGTTCATGTTATTTAGATCCCCCGCAATTTAAATGTTGTTTACCATGGCAGAAGATAGCACCGGGTTCGCTACACAAATTTAAATGAGGCCAATATAAGGCTAGATTTGCCCGCATATGGGCCCCATATTTAATTTAGGTGAATCGGCATAAGGCCCCCAAACCAATGATATGCATGCGAGATGGCAATTAAATTTGCAACAAGTTTTATATTTAGCATTTATAAAATAGGGCTCGGAAAGGGGTCACACATTTAGGGTTCGGCAGATCTTGGGGTTCCGAGGGTTCGGGGTCGGTCTCAGGGTCCAGGGTTCGACGGAAACGGGAGCGTGCTCGGATAACTGAGGTAGATCTTGTCGTTGCGAAGGGCTTGTCGATCGGAAGTAGATCTTGTCGTCCTTGTGGCGATCTTGGCGTCCTTCCGGTTCGGGTTTTGGCGTCCGAGGGAAGTACTTGGCGTCCGGACGATCTGTCGCATCCGCGGTCGTGTCTCGGATCCGATTGAAGTTCTTGGCGTCGGGATTGGTCTTTGGGTTCTTTGGGGTTTTCCATGTGGCGGTCTTGACGTCCGCATCGGATCTCGAGACCGGGTCGCCGGTTCCTCTCGACGATCTTGGGGTTTGTGGGAGATCTTGGAGTTCCGGACTCAATTGTCTGTGATGGCGAACTTGTCGCCGATGGCGTACTCAAATGGATCGGGCACCGCTGGTCTTTGGATGGTCTTGGCGATAGAACCCGATGCCCTTGTCCGCTTCTCGTTCTTGCCCATCGGAGATTCATAGCCGAGGACGCAGCCCCTACAGTAACCATCATTTGCATCACGCGATAACACATGTGGAGGAGAGCAGAACTTGTTGACACGCTGCGCGGGCATCACGTGGCAAGTGGCGGCTTGGGAACTGAGCTTGCAGGGCGAGGCACCCACGACGAGTCGAGACGAGCTCGCGAGGCGCCGGGAGGCTTGCCGACGAGGAGAGGAAACCCACGGGAGGCCACAGGGGGCGGCGTGACAGGTACGAGCTCGGGATGGGGAGCTCGTGGCGGCGGTCACGCGTTGCCGGGCAGAGGAGCGAGGAGGACGACGACGCGCTTGCTCGCAGGAGGGGTGGAGGAGGCCAAGGAGGGTGTCGCGGTGGTGGAGGCGCTTGGAAAGAGGAGGGTCCGGCGAGGTTGGTGGAGCGACGCCGGCGGCGCTGGCGGCCAGCGGCGGGCTGGCGACGGTGGCTCGAGTCACGGCGGACCGACGGCGAGGCGGCGGGCGAGCCGACGGGCGGACGGCGCGTGAGCTCGGGGAGGAGAGGCGGAGGCGGCACGGTGGAAGGGAGGCCTGGGCGGGCCGGGCTGTGAGGAGCGCGTGGAAGGGTCGGCGGAGGCCGGAGGAGAGGGCGCTTGAGGAAGCGACGGGTGCGGCGGCCGCAGGAGGTCGCGGGAGGGGCGGTGAAGGGAGAGAGAGGATCTGGGAGAAGCGGCGTGGCGCGTGAGGGAGGGAGGGCGGATGCTGGGCCGGTGGCCGAGGAGAGAGAAAGAGAGGAGGGAGAGGAGAGCGGGGGCGCACGCGTGGGGGGGGCGGGGTTCGTGGTGGGCCAGGGGATGGGAGGCGGTTACAGGCAAAGTCATTGTGGGGGCTGCCAGGTGGCGTGGGTGGCTTGTGAGGCAGAGAGAGTGTGTGGTGTGGGTTGGGTGCTGGGGATGGTTAGGAGGGTTGGGGTCTGGCACGTGGGACCAGGGAAAAGAGGGGGTTGACCAGGGAGAGAGGGGAGGTTAGGTGATGTGGCATGGTGGGATTGGTGGAGGGGAGAGGCAGGGCGACGTGGCAGCCTGTGATAGGATGGGGTGATGTGGAGGGAAGGGTTGGGGTAGGTTAGCTTGTAACTCTAGGAAATAGGTGGACCGATCTATTTGGACCGATAAATTTCTGGGGCGGTCGTTCGGGTCAATCGGCCTGCTCGATCGCCCGCCAAAATAATTTAATATTTTTATTTGATTGCGTATTTAACTTTGTAAATAGTTTTGACAAACAAAATATCCTAAAGATCCGGGTTTTTGGCGTTTGAATAAAGACGAGGCGTTTGGAAAACTAATCGGGCTTTGCAAAAATAGTTTTAAGCAAACAATGCATGATGATGACGATGCAATGCACAAATTCAACGCGATTTTCTAGTAGTGGTTTTGCGGGATGCCACACCAAGTCCCCGGGTTCAAAGGCGACAAGACCCCGATCCCGACGACCGACCTCGGCGAGACCGAACCCACGACACTCCATGATTCTCCTTCATGGTACGCCAAGACTCCCGGCGCCCGAAGCCGAGAACCCCGACAAGAACCACGACACGGATACACCAAGTACTCCCCTCGGACGCCAAGTGCTCCTTTCCGGACCCGAAGACCATCGGTCAAGTTCACCACCGACAAAAGACGGAATACGAGTTCTACTTCACGGATACCAAGCGACAAGATCTACTACCCCGATCCGAAGACCCTAACCCCGGAGTCCGAGACTGATCCCGTCGAACCCCGAACCCCGAGACCCGACCCCGAACCCCGTCGAACCCTAACCAAGATCGTCGAACCCTAATGTGTGAACCTTTTCCCGAGCCCCTATTTTATAAATGCTAAATATAAAACTTGTTGCATATCAAATTGTTCATGCATGCATGCTTATCATGTGGTTTGGGGGCCTTATGCCGATTCACCTTATAATTAAATATGGGGCCCATATGCGGGCAAATCTAGCCTTACATTGGCCTCATTTAAATTTGTGTAGTGAACCGGTGCTATCTCTTGTCTTGATAATGCAACATTTAAATTGCGGGGTAGATACATAACTTGAACCGTCTAATTAATTGTTGGGACCCCGTTTCCGCTTAATATGACCTAATTGCATCGCATCTTTGCCATGCCAAACATCATTCATGTATCATGCCCGATCTTCTATCGTAGTATTAAATATTGCATCCGGTGTTTATTCTAGTGTTTTGCTTCTTCGCGGATAAGGCCGTTGAGTTGATGCGAGTGTCGACCCGATCTTCGGTTGGACCTTCGGCAATGTTTTCAGGCGAGCATCTCCCCCTTTCTACCTATCTTACTTTATAGTATTTATTCCTCCCTGATCTATTGTTATCAGTGTCGCGTTGCTCTAGTTTTCGCAGAGATATCCTTGCGGCCTTATATTGCCTTGGACATATCCTATTACCCGTTGTTTGGTAGATAGTTGGACTTGCGCGTCGTAGTCGCTTGCTCAAGTGCTGCGTGCGTCGCCATGCCACGTTGTTGGTGTACCGCCGCATGTTTGATGTTGGAGATGATCATGGCTTTACTTATCGCTCACTTTAATTCTGCTTAACAACTAAAATTGAAATAAGTAAGCAGAGGCAATGTGGGCAATAGATGATATTTGGTTGTTAATCATTCACTTGTGTCCCGTGAGGACCCCGAGTGCTTGGTACTGCTCTTGAATTATCGCTATCCACATCCGGGAGGATTATGGGACCCTCCTGAGCCAGAGCTTGATTCATTCTTATTTCATGGGGCCACAAACTAGTTTGAGGTTTTATTTACTATCATGTACCTATGACATGCTTTACTGCTTTATTTACGATTGTGCGAGAAGCACACTGTACTGTTTAGGATCGTGGCACGATTCCGCGGTGTCGACAAGCCCAGTTTTGGGTTCCCAAATGCTCACAGCCGTCCCCAACCTTGAGTCCGCCTCGAGCCGGCCGTTCTATGGTTCACTTTAAGGGTGGCCTCAAATATTTCAATCGTGATTGCTTTGTCGTGAAGGCCTCGTTGGGTTTTGATTTGGTTTTTCCGAGGCTGATCGAGTGTGTGTTGCTATTGGTGCACCCGCCGGGTAAAACTTTCTCAAAGCCGTGTCCGGTTATGGACGACTTGGAGCAAGATCTCGATCATAGACAACTATAACTAAAGTAGCGCTATAAATTTGACTTTATAATGACTAGTAATCAGCTTCACTATAACGGAATGGCTAAATTAAACCGCCAACAATTGCTTGTTTGGGTTGTCTCGCACCATTGTGCACGACTAGTAAGTATTGCAACTACAACGGAATGGCTAAATAAAAGTACCAACAACTACTGGGTTTTGGGTTATCTCATGCTAATTGTATTTGACTAGTAAGTGTCGCAACTATAACGGAATGGTTAACTAAAATTGCCCTCTGCTTATTTTATCAGGATGACTATCTATACCTGACTAGTAATTGCTCCAACGATAACTGAATAAGTAAAACTGCCAACTGTGTGAGTTCCTCGGTTGACTTTCTCGTTTGGTCTCGAGGGGGAAACACCAGGATGGGTTTGTCTGATGGTAGAATCAGGTTGGTTCCGAATAGGTCTTTCTCACCCCTCTCTGATAGCCGCTAGTTGTATCGAGTCCCTATAGGTTGTTTAGTGCATCTTGCCGCTTCACCACCATACCTATGTAGGCGAGGACCGCCAATTCTAGCCTCGCTGTAATGGCCTCAGATTGACGCCCTCTTTTCCTTTGCCCTTTGTCGGCACCCCTTTGTTTAAGCAGTGTTTGAGATCGACGCCGTTAGCGGTTACCCTTCCGGCTTGGCAGGGTTATGGACGCCAATGGTTATTCTTCAGGCTCTTAGCCCCATTTGCATCTTGTCCGTAGCTGGACGCCTATCGCTTTTCAAGGTGATTTGGATCTTTGTATATTATATCTGTATTCTTGACTCATTGAGTCATTATATATATATCTCTGCTCGTGGGTCCCATCGAGGACTTGTGTAATGTTATTACTGCTTTTCCACCCGCACGAAAGTGCCTGGTGGGCACCTTTGAATCGTTTCTATGCGGGTTTGGCGGGTATCGCTAAAACTTGCATAGGTCTGATTCTGAGGGTGTTACAGAGTGGTATCAGAGCTCAGTAGTTACGATACCCCACAAGTCCAGCCTGTAGGATAACCTAGCTATCGGTCGAAGTAGAGTGTCAAAACTATTTTGCAAAATCGGTTGGATAGTTCTGAGTAGGTCTGATTTTACTCCTTACCCTTCTGCTATTCTCCTCTTATCTCGACGTGTTTTGAATCTGCTCTCTTATCTTTTCTTCGAGTCCGTGATTTCTGGTTGGGTTTTCCGTCAGATCTTTAGGGTTTCGCCTCCTTTGGTAACGGTGTTGCTACATCCGGTCTTCATGCTATCCGAGGAATCTTTCGTCGGGTGGACTTCTCTTGTTCCTTCTCGTGCCTTCCGGTGTTTCCGACGCGATTTACATCCTCTACGCCATCCGATGAGTCAAGATCACCCTTTGTTCCTGAACCTTGTTTGTCGAGATCTTCAGTCTGATTCCGAGAGTTGGTTGCATAATCCGCCTATTCGTGTGCAGAGTAATGGTTTGAGTGCGGGATGGAGTAGCTACCATACCACTACTCTTATCATTCGCTCTTGTACATCAAATCAGTGGATCCAGCAATTTTACTCCGTCCACGGAAGTTAGAGGTGGCTTTATTTGTGGATACCTCTACCTTCGGCTTTTATTTTCCCGGAGTGTCCTCTCGACGATCATGGACAACAACCCTTGTTAGTGGTGTCGCGAGGATCTACACGAAGCGAGAAGACGCAGATCGCCGGCCTTCCTTCCGGTACCATGAGGCGGATCTCGAGGGCGAGATCCATTGTTAGTGGTGTCGAATTGTGGCATCCCGCAAAACCACTACTAGAAAATCGCGTTGTTTTTGTGCATTGCATCGTCATGACCGCATGCTCATGTCATCATGCCGCATTGCATTTGAGCATCGTCATCATCTTGCATTTGCTTGCATAAAACTATTTGTAGGAAACCTATTTTGTGTTTTCTAAAACGCCCCATCTTTATTCAAACACCAAAACCGGGTCTCCGGATTATTTTGTTTTGTCTGCTATCGGTTTGCAGAGGCTTTGTTTTAATCAAATAAAATATTAAATTATTTTAGGGGGGCAGTCGAACGGGCCGATTCGACCCGAACGACCACCCCCAGAATAATCGGTCCACCAAAATCCCTAGTCTACCCAACCTAATCTACCCACCTTGCCTCCACCTCACCCTGACCAATCACCATATGCCACCTCATCTTTTTCCTCACTCCACCAAATCCCACCCAGCCACCTCAACAGCCCACCTCCCCACCTGGCCACACACCACACCCGTGCCCCTGCCCACCACACACACACACCGAACCCATCCCTGGAACTGCCCCCTGGCCCGCTCCTGGCCCCACCGTCTGGCCCCACCCGCTCGGCCGCTTCCTCCTCTCTCCTCCCCGCCTCCTCGCTTCTCTTCTTCCCGCCGCCGTTCAGGCTCACTGCAGCAGCCGCCACCGCCGTCTCTCCTCCTACCCACTACTGGCCGCCGGCCTCCCTCCCAGCCACCGCCTCTCCTCCAGCCGCCGCTGCCGCTCGAACCCGCCCACGCTCTCCTCGCTCCCGCCTCCCGCCGCCGCCAACACCTCCTCCCGGCGCGCCTGAGCCTCCTCTCCGCCGCCTCCCCTCTCGCCTGCGTCTCCCGAGCTCGGCCTCCTCCTCCCCTAGCTCCGGCCTCTCCCAGTGGCCGCCCGCCCCCGCAAGTCTCGCCACCGGCCACCTCCCGCTGCCGACCTGGCTGTCGCGACGCCTCTGGCCCCGCTGGCCGCCTCAAGTGAGCTTCCTCCCCGTGCTCCGGCCGGCGCCCCGCCCACCGCTGGCCTCCCCATCGAGTCCGCCCAAACCCGCCCGCCCGCCTAAGCTCGCCATCCCCTGCTCTGATCTCGATCGCCTCCCGCACCCCAGCCCTCGGCTCGTCTGACCTCCGGCGCCGTCTGCCCCGCCTGATGCCGTTCTGCCAATGAAGCGCCACACTGACGACCTCCGCGCCAGGGCCCCTGACGCATGATGCCAAGAGATGTAGTGGTGGTACTGTCTGTGGTTTGGTAGTGTTTAGAAGACGGTGATACTCCGAAGTCGATTCGAAGAGCCATGATTTGCTACACGAGTTCAAGATCTCCAAGGCGATGCCACTCGGAGTGCTCCAACATGGGAACCGGAGGCGATGGTTTCGGATGCGACCAGTCCTTCTTCTCGGAACCGAAGACCGTGGACGCCAAGTCCCCGGGTTCAAAGGCGACAAGACACCGATCCCGACGACCGACCTCGGCGAGACCGAACCCACGACACTCCATGATTCTCCTTCATGGTACGCCAAGACTCCCGACGCCCGAAGCCGAGAACCCCGACAAGAACCACGACACGGATACACCAAGTACTCCCCACGGACGCCAAGTGCTCCTTCCCGGACCCGAAGACCATCGGTCAAGTTCACCACCGACAAAAGACGGAATACGAGTTCTACTTCACGGATACCAAGCGACAAGATCTACTACCCCGATCCGAAGACCCTAACCCCGGAGTCCGAGACCGATCCCGTCGAACCCCGAACCCGAGACCCCGAACCCGCCGAACCCTAACCAAGATCGCCGAACCCTAATGTGTGAACCTTTTCCTGAGCCCCTATTTTATAAATGCTAAATATAAAACTTGTTGCATATCAAATTGTTCATGCATGCATCCTTGTCTGTGGTTTGGGGGCCTTATGCCGATTCACCTTATAATTAAATATGGGGCCATATGCGGGCAAATCTAGTCTCATATCGGCCTCATTTAAATTTGTGTAGCTAACCGGTGCTATCTCTTGTCTTGATAATGCACCATTTAAATTGCGGTAGATACATAACTTGAACCGTCTAATTAATTGTTGGGACCCGTTCGCTTAATATGACCTAATTGCATCGATCTTTGCCATGCCAAACATCATTCATGTATCATGCCCGATCTTCCGTCGTAGTATTAAATATTGCATCCGGTGTTTATTCTAGTGTTTTGCTTCTTCATGGATAAGGCCGTTGAGTTGATGCGAGTGTCGACCGATCTTCGGTTGGACCTTCGCAATGTTTTCAAAGCAGCATCTCCCTTTCTACCTATCTTACTTTTATAGTATTTATTCCTCCTATTGATCTATTGCTATCTGTGTCGCATTGCTCTAGTTTTCGTATCGAGATATCCCTTGCACTTATATTGCCTTGGACATATCCTATTACCGTTGTTTGGTAGATAGTTGGACTTGCGTCGTAGTCGCTTGCTCAAGTGCTGCGTGTCGTCAAGTGCCACAGTTGTTGGTGCATCGCCGCATGTTTGATGTTGAGATGATCATGGCTTTACTTATCGCTCACTTTAATTCTGCTTAACAACTAAAATTGAAATAAGTAAGGCGAGGCACAGTGGGCAATAGATGATATTTGGTTGTTAATCCACTTGTGTCCCGTGGGACCCGAGTGCTTGATACATGTTCCTTGAATTATCGCTATCCACATCCGGAGGATTATGGGACCCCCGAGTGAGCTTGATTCATTCTTATTTCATGGGGCCACAAACTAGTTTGAGGTTTTATTTACTATCCTGCACCTATGCCATGCTTTATCGCTTTATTTACGATTGCGAGGAGCACATCAGATCATTAGGATCGTGGCACGATTCCTGTGTCGACAAGCCCGCTTTGGGTTCCTGTTCACAGCCGTCCCCACAACCTTGAGTCCGCCGAGCGGCCGCTGCTATGGTCTACTTTGGGTGGCCCTCAAATATTTCTGAATCCTGTGATTGCTTTGTCGTGAAGGCCTCGTTGGGTTTTGATTTGGTTTTTCCGAGGCTGATCGAGTGTGTTGTTATTGGTGCACCCGCCGGTAAAACTTTCTGAAAGCCGTGTCCGCGGTTATGGACGACTTGGAGCACAGTATCTCGATCATAGACAACTATAACTAAAGTAGCGCTATAAATTTGACTTTATAATGACTAGTAATCAGCTTCACTATAACGGAATGGCTAAATTAAACTGCCAACAATTGCTTGTTTGGGTTGTCTCTGGCGACCATTGTACCTGACTAGTAAGTATTGCAACTACAACGGAATGGCTAAATAAAAGTACCAACAACTGCTGGGTTTTGGGTTATCTAATGCTAATTGTATTTGACTAGTAAGTGTCGCAACTATAACTGAATGGTTAACTAAAATTGCCCTCTGCTTATTTTATCAGGATGACTATCTATACCGACTAGTAATTGCCGCAACGATAATCGAATAAGTAAACCGCCAACCGTGTGAGTTCGGTTGACTTTCGCTTTGGTCTCGAGGGGAAACATCAGGATGGGTTTGTCGATGGTAGAATCGGTTGGTTCGAATAGGTCTTTCTCACCCTCTCGAGCCGCTAGTTGTATCGAGTCCCTATAGGTTGTTTAGTGCATGCCGCCGCTTCAGCCCACCATACCTATGTAGGCGAGGACCGAATTCTAGCCTCTCCGCATCGCCTCAAGATCGACGCCTCTTTTTCCTTTGCCCTTTGTCGGCACCCCTTTTGTTTAAGCGTGTTTTGAGATCGACGTCGTTAGCGGGTTACCTTCCGGCTTGGCCCGGCAGGTTATGGACACCAATGGTTATTCTTCGGCTCTTAGCCCCATTTGCATCTTTGTCCGAGTTTGACGCCTATCGTTTTCAAGGTGATTTGGATCTTTGTATATTATATCTGTATTCTTGACTCATTGAGTCGCTGTTATATATATATCTGTTCTGTGGGTCCCATCGAGGACTGTTGTGTAATGTTATTACTTCGTTTTCCACCCGCACGAAGGTGCCTGGTGGGCGCCTTTGAATCGTTTCTATGCGGGTTTGACGGGTTTCGCTAAAACTTGCATAGGTCCGATTCTGAGGGTGTTACACCCGCCTCCTCGTTTTGGGCCGTGCTGTATATGTGCGGGTGGTTGGGATGCTCTAAGGCCTTTCACAGCGTTGCATTTTGCCGTGCCCAATTGATTTCCCGCTTCGATCCTCGGTGCCCATACGTTGTGTGACCGGTGCCGAAACAAAAATCTTCAGGCATCAGAGCAATTAGAGGAACCGATGCCTAAACAATCCAGCTACTAAAATATTAGTCTTAGTGTACTATTGCATGCAGGTGAGCAGAATTCGTGTGAAGCTAAAAAGTGAGAAAGAATAGAGTCCGGTTGTTTATTGTGTTGTGAGTCCTCCTATCATCGATGCCCAAAACGAACACATTGTGAGCACGGTGTCTCAAATTTTTTTTTAACATCACTGATATGCTAGCATACTTTTTCTCGCTGTGGGAGGCCTAAAAAGATCGAACGGGGTGACGATCCGACCATGCCATTCGTGGATATCAGAGGTTTGTACAAAGAGTTAGCATTGTGCATGAGTTCTTTTCCTGCAAATTGTGCATGAGGTGTTTCATGCATACCATCAAACGACCATTAATTAACCATCATTTTTTCTGAAACACGTTACCAATTTGTACGTATACAGACGCTACGGTCTGGGAGGAAGTTCGGTCGGTGGCCTCAAGCTGGCGCGTACTGTGTCCGGAACCGGAATAGCGTGATAGTACCCGAGAGTTGGAACAAGGGTACTGTCCAAAGCGGTGAGGTACGGCGTCTTATTCGCCCACACGGGCTATAGGGTTCTTCTACGGATACCTCTTGTAAACCATACGAGTATTTTAGAGTCACGCAGTGCTATCTGCCCACGCAAATTGCACGAGGTTTTGTACTCCATACCATCAAATAACATTAGTTAATCATCTTTTTTTTTCAAACACACGTTTGTGAATTTGTGCGTAAACACATAACCTGAATAATGTATTTTGCAACGGGCAGTAGGGGCGAGCCGTCAGAAGTTCGTCTCATGGTGCTGTGACTTCCTTTGTTGCAGTGAAGGATGAATCATATGAGGCGAGAAGCGTTGAAGAAGGGATGGAGAGGACATCAGAGGGGGAGGGTCGATTGGCGAGATAAAGGCGGAAGGTGGAAAAAGTGCCACCATCGGAAATGACATAACCGGTAGCGACTTGATCACATATGAAGCACGGTTAGTAATCAGCATTCGGATGGACTTAGAAGCGCGCACGACCTCGAAGTGACGATGTTGTCGTGACGGACAACTTCAGCGATAGACATCAAGGTGGCAAATTAAGAGAGGGCCGGCGGAATGAAAAAGGAGGCACACGTGGGAAGAACCACGAAGAGAAGGGGCATAGACGCATAATAAACGGGAAAGTTTCCTAAAAAGAGCGTAGCTTCGCCGGCAAGGTCAAGCGATGCCGTGGTGGCCACTGGCAGAGCTTTGTGCATGCAAAACCGGCCATGCCCAGCCAGAGGAAAAAGTAAATTTTACACCTATGCCGCTGTGTGTAAATCCCACCAACCCAGCCCAAGTCAGTTGTTTTCGATTGTTTCCGATTCTGCTCGCCGGCTGCGCATCATGGCGCTAGTTTAGGGGAACCACGAAGAGAAGGGGCATAGACGCATAAGAAACAAGAAAGTTTCCTAAAAAGAGCGTAGCTTCGTCGGCAAGGTCAAGCGATGCCGTGGTGGCGTCCTCGGATAGTGATGGTGCACCGAGGTAGCAACCTCGAAACGTGTTGCGACCATGGCTTCATGAGGCGGGGATGTGGTTTAGAAGGATTGACGAATGAGGGCCATGAAGGTGGTTGCCTCTTAGCCATGGGTTTTTTCACCTTCTCTGTTTTTTCTGTTCATTTTCAGCCATAATTTTGCTAGAAAACATCCATTTTTATATGTCGTTGTACGAGTTAATTTTCTCTGTTAATATGTCGAAAACCAGTAGTACTATTTTTTATTCTTTTTTAAATGCGAAAGTGATCGCACTGTAGCAAGGCAACAACAGGATTAGACCGAGCGGTCGCTGGAGAGTCCAGTTCATTTCGTTATGTCGCCACCTTTTCTTTTGTTCGCCCCTCTCGGCGCCGTTAATCCAGCCAACCAACCCCCCCTCTTCGCTTTTTCCCCTTCCGCTACGATACAAAAGCTCAAGAACCCACGCACGCGCGCACCCCCCACCCACCCCACGTCTCGCTCCCTCGCTCGCTCGCTCGCTCTCCCCCACCACCTCCCCCTACAGCGCCGGTGGGGGCCTCCACGGCTGCCGGAGACCGGACGCCACCACCCTCCGCCGCTGCCGTCTTCGGCCTCGCCACACTGCCGGTCCGGTACGCATGCCTCGCCTTTTGCTTCTCGCGCCTCTCTGTCGTTGCTTCCTCCTTCCCTGCTTGCTTGATCCGGCTCCTTTTCCGGCTCCTCCACGACCAGCGCTGTTCGCGCTGTGGGTTTGTTGTCCCGTGCTCCCGGCGCGGAATTCGAGCGAATTGCGACGAACGGGAATGGGATCTCGCCCGCCGTCTCGGCTGGTCGGGGCCCCCTTTCGTGCTATTTTTTCCTCCCTTTTCGCTCCTCTGTTAGTGCCTATTCAGGGGGATACAAAGCAGAGGAGCAGGGCACGCCCGCAGCCGCGTGGTGTCTTCCTCGCTAAAATTCTCCTCTCTTACACCTTTCTCTCTGCTCAGCCCGCGCTCAAATTCGGCCGAAATCTCCATTTCTCCCACCTCTGTTTGGTTGCTTGCGTGCTTCCGACATTTTTTTTTTTCAAAGCTGCCGCAGTTTCTCATAACTTCCTCACTAATTTCCAGGCACTGGCGCTGGCGCCCATAATTTGGCGGAGGCGATTTTCGCTGCAGCTGTTCCCGCTGGTGGTGGTGCGTGGGTTGGAGGAATAAAGAATGATCAATCTGTTTGATTTGAGTGCTGGAGCCAGCGGCAGGGTCGCTGCGAGAGATGGTAACGCCATGCAACTACCCGAACTGACAATGATTTTCTGCTTACATGATTATCTCTGATGTTTTTTTGCTGGAAACACGGAGAAAAAAAATCTCTGATGATTAGTTCTCCAGTTGGGGGAAGGTGTGGGATGTACTAATTATGGATCTTCTCCTTCCTGGCAGGTTCTCCGGTCAGAGGAACACAGTCGGACCGGAAGGAGTATGCTGATTTCAAGACAGTAAGCACACATACCCATCTTTTTTATTCTTTCAACTACTGGTATTTGCAGCCGATGTGTTCGTTCAGTGTCAAACCCCAACTGCTAGCAATTTGCTGATGACGGCATGATCCATATGGGCAGGTGACCGGCAGCATCAGGAGGAGCTCGTCGGATAGATCAGGCGGTACGCCCATGAAGATGCTGATTGCGCAGGAGATGGCAAAGGAGGGGGACACAAACCAGAAGAACACTAATGTCATAGCAAGGCTGATGGGTCTTGATGACGGCGTGGCCCTTCCCAAGCCCGTTCAACCCTCTAGCAGGAGGAGACTCTCAGAAGGCCACTTATCGACCACAATGGCGAGGGTTAACAGCCAGATGTCATTCCACAAGCATGCTAGCTCAGCTGAAAATGTGGAATATAAGGATGTCTATGAAGTGGGATACCAGCCACAGAGGAGTGAGCAGCCGAGCAGTGATTCTTCACGAAGAGGCAGACCGCATGAAGATCATGACCAGAGAAGAATGGATCTTGTTCGCAGAAGTTTGTCGAAGCAAAGCAGCTAGCATCCCATGAGAACCTTCTCGAGTCGAAAGAATTCCATGATGCTCTCGAGACTTTGAACTCAAATAAGGACCTGTTTCTCAAATTTCTCGAAGAACCCAACTCGCTCTTCTCAAAGCAATCTGGTGAGTTTCATTCTGCACCAACTTCTCCCCAGAGGAAGCGAATAACTGTGTTGAAGCCTACCAAATCAGTGGAGATGAAGAGTGAGAATGCAATTCAAAGTCAGCAAAACCATACAGTTCATGGGAGTAGAACAGAGAAAAGAAATCTTCATAGGAGGCACAATGCTGATCATGCCAGCGCAGAAAAGTTACCACAGCACACACGGATAGTGGTATTGAAACCTACCTCTGCAATTACCCCAGTAGAGCAGTTTCAACAAAATGATCATGGTAACTCTGATGATTCTGACGCCCCTATTGTATCAAGGCATTTGAATGATGAGATCCACTGGTCGGCGCAGGGCATGTGTCACCACCATGATGAATGTTTGAAGGGTAGCACACAGTCAAATTTGGTGGGCCGAGATAGATCATACTGTGATTGTGCTGAAGAAGAAGGCAGTAGCTTCAGTGGCTCGGATATTGGAAGTCCAACATCACGCCATTCTTGGGATTACGTCTACCGGTTTAGCAATCCTTACTTTGGCTCATCTTTAAGCCACGCTTCTTGCTCTCCTGAGGCACATGTAGCTAGGGATGTTAAGAAACATGCCTCTGATAGGTGGCCAAGTGCATCTTCTAATGACATTGCCCGAGAAAAGGTGTTGACGCGAAGGAGCTTGAGCACACTCGGTGAAATGCTTGCCATGTCTGATATGAAGAAAGAAGAGGCGGTCGATCAGGTGGCTAGGAATGCCAGTAACCAGCTGTGTGGCAACAAACCAAGACTCGCTGTAGCATCTAATCGTTCCATTGGTGATGCAGAAGAAGAAACCTCCATGAAGAAAATTTCAAGGTCAAAATCTGTTCCAGTCTCTTCATCAGCCTTTGACAGCCTGCGTTTAGATGCTAGATCTTCAGATCCTCGACATAGAGAACCCACAACGCCGAAGGAGGAGGCGAAACCTAGGAACGGGAAGTCCTCTCTCAAGGGAAAGCTTTCAAGCTTCTTCTCAATGCGTAAGAAGGCCGGAAAAGAGAAGCCTGCCTCATCTCCCTTGGTGGGCTTGAATGGCAGAGTTACTCAAGACAGTAACGCAACAGTCTGTGTATCACTACAAGACGATGTTGCTTCAGAAAATTTAGAAGATAAGTTTCAGTATGCAACAATAGTACTTCCGGTCAAAGAGCCAGAGGCACCTTCGTCTTCCAAGGTACTTTTGCTTCTTCATATTTGTTTATGTAGATGTACACTCTGAATGCGTTAGATTTACAAAATTGGATGGATGGTTTTTGCAGGCTCTGGTTTCCCTTGAGAAAGTGCAATCGTTTGAGATTCGAAATTCCCACTTCGATCAGCCCAGCCCTACATCAGTTCTTGATGCATTGTTCGATGATACTAATGAAAAGTCTGTCAGTTCATCAGAAAGCGCAATAACCGCTAAACAAGGTAAATCATCATTGCACGTGCTGTTGTAATAATTTTTTGCCCATCTGGCATGTTAACTGCGTCATGATTAACCATTATTGATATCACTGTGAGATGTTATTGTGGACATAAAATTAGGCTATACTACTAGCTAGTAAGTAGCAATAATGTGTGTTTAATATTTGCTGGCAGGCCATAAAAGATTGCAAGTAATTAACTTTGGTGCTTCATGATAAACCCTTATTGGTACCACTATGAGCTGCTACTGTGTACATATATAATTAGGCTATATAGTAGTAACTGGTAGCAATGAAGCGCACTTAAATCTTTGTTGGCTAGGCGGCACTAGAGACCTAGCAATACTACGTAGCTCCTTTCCTGAATCTCAACATTTATCTTGCTTTCAGAACCTTTATCGAGATGTCTCCGATCGGATCAGTCGCGCGTACTCTGTCATGGGACGATTCTTCTGAAGAAGCCGTGCCGTGTTCTAATACTAGCAAAGAAGACTGCCACGAGCAAGAGCAGTACGAGTTCGTTGAGAAGATCCTATCCTCCGCCGGTCTCTGTAACGAGACAAGAACCAGCAACGTCTACGATCGGTGGCATTCGCTTGACTCCCCTTTGGGTCCAAACGTTCTGGAGCAGCTCTTGGAACGCAAAGTGGAGGACGCCAAGTGCAGGGAGAGGCGCTCGAACCAGAGGCTCCTCATCGACTCCGTCAATTCTGCGCTGCTACACGTCGGCCAGAGCACGCTCTGGGCCGCGTACCCGTGCACCACCGGACCGGTCCTCATCGCGTGGCCCGGTGACGAGCCGGTGGCCGACGCGGCGTGGAGGCTGGTGAGAGGCTGGCTCTCCGACGAGGAGGAGACGTGTGCGGTCAACGCGCTGGACAACGTGGGCGTGGCGGCGGACTGGGTCGTCGGCAGGGAGATTGAAGGCGGAGTGTGGTCCGAGACGCTGCGGCTGGAGGTGGACGAGATCGGCAGGGAGATATGCGGGGAGGTCCTGGGCGAGTTGGTTGAGGAGGCGTTTTCAGAACTCGCCGGGCGCCATTGATGCTCCTTTAAATTTTTTTTGGCACTGCCTGAGGTGTGGTGTGGTGTCCACCAGTGTGCTTTTATTTCCAATCTGGTGGAGACCATTTGCCGAGGCTCCCGCTCTTGGCCTCTTGTGTGTAGTATATTGCCTGCCCCCATCTTGGTATGCTCAAGTCAAGTGTTCCCACTCTCCCCTCCCCTATCTCTCTGTCGCATGCCACTACGAGATTGATACACATTCTACAGCAATAATGATTATGAAATTAATGGATACAGCTGCATCTCAGAAAATCTTTGGCCACATTTTATTTCTGTAGTGTGAGGGAGAACAGAAATGAGACACTAGAGTTGATGACAAGCTCTAAGAGCTGAGCAGGCTCACTGCAAGTTGCAGGTTCCTGCCTTCCGATAGAGAGATGTATGTATCACCTTGCTTCCAAGCAAATATAGTACTGTATGAGCAACTGTGCAAGAGTCCATGTGAGCATGTGCCTCCTTCCTTGAAAGCCTACAACAGTCCAATCGGATCTTCTCTTATTCCGCCTTGTTTACTGATTATCTTGTCCTCCACTGCTCAAACTTGCAGCCAGGCTACCTGCACTGAGTCTGAGGAGGAGGCAGCGAGTTAAAAAAAAAATGGCCGAGGCAAGCTCCAAAGTGCATTGACATTCCTGGCGAATAACGGGCTATATTTCCTTGTTGAAGTGATGGGCATCCCATCCCAGCATTATTTTGTGGATCCAAGGACCAAGAAGGGCTTAATAACTCTCCCAAGCCATGCTTAGACCGATCGTAGTGGGAGTATCATGCTACTAATATTATACATATGATACTAGTGTATGATACCATTTTTTATAGTGTATAGTATCATATAGTAGTATCATAGTATTATACTATTTTTTTAATACTATTTTTTTAAGGATACGTCTTGAGACGTATTATTTTTATAGAAGAAAGGCCAAGCGGCCGAGCGTTTATAACGTGCGAGGACATTGTCGCCCAGGGCGGAACTCCACGCTGCCAGAGAGACAACACTCACACTCTAGCAACTACTCGCGACATCTTCACCTATCTACCCCACCTAGACAATCGCGGAAGAGCCCTGTTGCCCTCCACAACTCAGCGTCCGAGGAAATCCTCCGGGCGGCCTCTTCCACAGGGTGGCCTTCAAAGACCACGTCGTTCGATGGCGCCAGTGGTCCAGCAGACTGCGATACCACCCAGGTCATGCTCCGGCCTTTGCCACCCTTCCTTCCCGAGCCAAGAAGAAAGCCGGAGTCTGCGTAGGCATCCAAAGGGATCTTGTCCCACAAGCGTAGACAGTCGCCCACCCTTGCACGGCAAGGGTGTAACCCAAGAGGAGATGGTCAATGGTCTCGTCACCGATCACGTAAGGCACGCCCGGTGCTGCAGCCCACACCGACACCTTGGTCGACACCCAAAGATATGTTTCTCACCGCCACCATAGCGAGACCTTGCAGGCTTAGCGGGGCGGAGCGCCAGACCGCAAGGCACCCGCCATCGAGGTCCTTCCAAATAACAATGCACGATAGCGTGACTTGGCGGTAGCAATTACTTGGGTCCCACCGTCACTTGAGGACATCCCGAGAGCCCTCCGTTAGCGTAACCTCTTCAAGCCTGTCTGCCACCTCCAGGAGCTCTCTAATGGCATCCGCTCCGAAATCCGGGGAAATGTCGTGCAGCCAACCCCCGGCAACGCCTTCACACACAGTGCGTCTGGAGGCTGCGCTCGCTGATACGGACGCGAACAGATTCGGAGCGATCAGGCAAATCCGTCCAGATGGGAGCCAATTGTCAGTCCAGAAAAGACCCGTGGCTCCAAACCCTAGGATCGTGACAGTTGCTGCTTCAAAGAGTTGCCTGGCCGCCTCCGGCACCCGGATCTCAAGCTCGTTCCAGGTCTTGCCGGGTTCCACCCGCTTTAGCCACAGCCACCTGGCCCTAAGCGCAATGTTCATGAGGCGCAGGTTAGGTATGCCGAGTCCACCAAGCTCCTTAGGCATGCACACCCTATCCCAAGCCACGAGGCAGTGCCCCCCATGCACGTCTTTCCTCCCTTTCCAAAGAAAACCACGTATAATCTTTTCCATGGCAGTGATGACCTCTATGGGGATGTCGAGGGACATCATGGCGAAAATCGAGATGGCCGAGAGCGTGGTCTACACGAGCTCCAGCCTACCTCCTCTGTTAAGCATGGAGGCTTTCCACGACGGCAGCTTGGCCGCCACTAGGTCGACCAGGGTCTGGAACTGTGCAGCAGTGGGCTTCCGCAAAGAAAGTGGAAGTCCCAGGTAGCAGAGCGAAAAATGGGTGATTGGGCAGTGCAGCTCAGCCTCCGAGCAACGAATCAGGTTGGCCGAGCACTTGGAGAAGTTGGTGGAGAGGCCGGAAGCTGCACCAAAATCCACAATGATGTTGGAGGTCACCCGGAGGTCCACCACCGTAGGGCGAAAGAACACAACCACATCGTCCGCGTAGATCGATATCATACTATTTATTGTTTTGTAGAATCTTAATGAAATTTTGTGAACAAGATTTATTTGCTATTTATTTTTATAGATATACGTGCTATGATACCGTATCATAACATGATACTATTAGCACCTTTCTTTTCATAATTACATTGTCACATCATCTTTTTGATGACATGAATTATATGATACCATCTATAATATTCCTACTAGGGCTAGCCTTATAAAAGGATCTGTCCCTTGCTTACCAGCGCCATTGTTTAGGTTAATTATACTGACGAATTGTCTATGCCGGTGCTTTGCAGTTGCAGTGGTCCATTGAGATGATCTGTCCGTCGACCTCCAGGTCCATGACGAAGCACAAACAGGGCCTTCGTATCCTTCATGTGCCCTGTACACACCGGTGCTGGTCAACACGTCTGAATCTTATAGGTGCAGCAACCTGACCGCAACTAACAATGTTCGTTAGTCGCGGCCAGGAAACACGGAAGGTTTCTTGCTGCCTCACCGATCACTTGCCTTGATCTCAAGGCGCCTCGCTAATTGGCCTTTGCATTAGTACTAGGCTTTGCATGCAGTGCAGGAAACACTATCTCATTCGCCCGCTCTCTTGGAGGCTTTACCTGATTGACAATGTTGTTTTTGTCCTCTCTTCCTGCCTGCACGGCCAACGTGGAGTAGAGTTAAAAGAAGTGAATGTCCAGCCTAGCGTCCTCGTCCAGCTAATCTCGCGCTGCTGATCCACTCAGCAGATAGGTTGCATACCTCAACTTTTTCTCATCGTTACAGCCGACCGTGTTTAGTTTTCTTCTATACCTCTTAGCCAATCTTTGACTCCATAGGTTTTGGCACCGAGGCAAAAGGAAGTGGGCGTGTATTTTGAAAATCAGATAAAGTCACTCCTCGTCCTCCGTTGTCTCTTCCTTGTCCACTTTGTGACATGATGTGGTGCATAATCTTATTCTGTATTTGTTGGTCTCTTTTTCGTTCTTCTTCTACCAGTTGGATAAACTCCATGAAATTTTGCTCTGAGACGGGATGTGATGACGTTGTGGTCTCTCTTTTTTATGTTGTCTCGGCATCTTTCTCTTGGGTCGTCTCTCCTAGCGCCTCCGCCACCGCCCGGAGCAAACCCTAGCGCCGGCGCCATGGGGAACTCAAGCGGCGGCCTCATCCGCGGCCTATTCATGCCGCCACAGGCGAACACTCACGATGCCGTCGCGCAGGCCCAGCCGCCGCTCGTGGTGAAGGGAAGGACCGCAATGTCAAAGCGTCCCTCGCCCACACCATCGGGTTCCCAAAAGAAGCCGGAGGCGACCACTGCTCGCCGCGCTCAATCTCCGCCACCACCTACCCCGACGCAGGCGCCAGCGAGCGTCGATTTCGACCGTCCACCGCCTCCCCGCCTTTTAGTTATCTCGTAAGACACTTGTTCTATTTTTGTTGTGGTAATGGAACCCGGTTCTGTTGGGAGTCTTACGGATTTTTTTGATGCCCCTATAAACGTTTGGCCCTGCCTGTAGTGTGGCGTGGTGTCCACCGGTGTGCTTTTAGAGCATCTCCAGAAGAGGCGCTATAATAGCGTAGCGTTAAATTAACCGCTTTTTTACCGTGTGCGCTGCAAACTTCTTCAGCAGAGGCGCTATAATCCCGCACATTGCAAAATATTTTGCGCTATCTCGCGCCTGAAATCTCCAACTCCAACTACAGCGCGCTATCGCTCGGCTCGTGAGGGAACAAGCAACTGCTGGACATTTTCCTCCCCCGCGCGCACTCTCTTTTTCCCCAACCCATTTCAGCGCTGCGCCACCAACCCCTCGGTGCCGTCGCCACCACCAACCCCTCGTCAGTGCCGACACTGCCACTGCGCGCATTGTAACACCCTCAGAATCGGACCTATGCAAGTTTCAGCGATTCCCGCCAAACCCGCATAGAAACGATCCAAAGGTGCCCACCAGGCACTTTCGTGCGGGTGGAAAACGAAGTAATAACATTGCACAACAGTCCTCGATGGGACCCACAGAACAGATATATATATACAACACGACTCCATGAGTCAAGAATACAAATATACGGTACAAAGATCCAAATCACCTCGAAAACGATGGAGCGTCCGACTACGGACAAGATGCAAATGGGGCTAAGAGCCCTGAAGAATAACCAATGGCGTCCATAACCTGCCGCCAAAGCCGGAAGGGTAACCCTGCTAACGGCGTCGATCTCAAAACCTGCTCAAACAAAAGGGGTGCCGACAAAGGGCAAAGGAAAAATAGGAGCGTCAGTACTGAGGCCAGTACACGGCTAGGCTAGAATTCGGCGGTCCTCGCCTACATAGGTATGGTGGACTGAAGCGGCAGCGGCAGCGGCAGCATGCACTAAACAACCTATAGAGACTCGATACAACTGGCGACTATCATAGAGGGGTAAGAAAGACCTATTCGGAACCAACCTGACTCTACCATCAAGCAAACCCATCCTGGCGTTTCCCCCTCGAGATCAAACGAGGAAGTCAACCGAGGAACTCACACAGTTGGCAGTTTTATTATTCAGTTATCGTTGCAACAATTACTAGTCAGGTTTAGATAATCGTCCTGATAAAATAAGCAGTGGGCCGTTTTAGTTAACCATTCCGTTGTAGTTGCGACACTTACTAGTCAAATACAATTAGCATGAGATAATCCCAAAACCCAGCAGTTGTTGGTACTTTTATTTAGCCATTCCGTTGTAGTGAAGCTGATTACTAGTCATATCGGATTCAAGTCAATTTATAACAATAAACTTTAGTTATAGTTGTCTATGATCAAGCACTGTGCTCCAAGTTGTCCATAACCGCGGACACGGCTTCTCGAAAAGATTTAACCCTGCAGGGGTGCACCAAAGTATCCACAAGCACTTCGACCCTTTTGCGGATCGTTAACATACACCCATCGGTATGTCGGCGGGCCTAAGTCATGACGCCTGCACCAAGCAAGCACGGGGCCCCACTAAGTACACCAAGAACGAAGTCGGCCGGTCGAGACGGACTTAGGATTTATGCGAGTATGTAAACGACAAAGAAATTCCAAAGCTGACTGTCGACATAACGAAAACACTCCGCTTCCTAAACAAAGACAAGTGCTCCTCACACAATCGTAAATAAAGCGAAAGCATGGCATAAGTACAGGATAGTAAATAAAACCTCAAACTAGTTTGTGGCCCCAAAGACAATACTTTGAAATCGGTACTAATCAATGGGGGCCATATCCCACCGTGGTTAGCGCTCGATCTCGGAACAGGTGTCAAGAACTCGGGGTCCTACGGAACACAAGTGGGCGGTCGGAAACCAAAAATTACCTATCACCCACCGATGCCTCTGCTTACTTACTTCAATTTTAGTGGTTAAACAGGAATTAAAGTGAACGAAAAGTAAAGCCATGATCATCTCCAACAACACACATGCGGCATTACTCCAACAACTGTGGCACTTGACAACACGCAACAGCACTTGAGCAAGCGACTATGACGCGCAAGTCCAACTATCTACCAAACAACAGGTAATAGGATGTGTCCAAGGCAATATAAGGCGGCAAGGGATATCTCGGGTACGAAAACTAGAGCATCGCAACACAGATAGCAATAGATCAACAAGAGGGAATAAATACTATAAAAGTAAGATAGGTAGAAAGGGGGAGATGCTCGCCTGAAAACATTGTCGAAGGTTCATCCGAAGATCGGGGCGAAGCTCACATCAACTCAACGGCCTTATCCGCGAAGAAGCAAAACACTGGAATAAACACCGGATGCAATATTTAATACTACGGCAGAAGATCGGGCATGATGCATGTATGATGTATGACATGGCAAAGGTGCGATGCAATTAGGTCATATTAAGCGGAACCGGGGTCCCGACAATTAATTAAATAGTTCAGGTTATTTAGATACCCCGCAAATTAAATGTTGTTTGAACATGGCAAAATATAGCACTGGTTCGCTACACCAATTTAAATGAGGCCAATATAAGACTAGATTTGCCCGCATATGGGCCCCATATTTAATTATAAGGTGAATCGGCATAAGGCCCCCAAACCACACAAATATGCATGCGAGTATGCCAATTCAATATGCATCAATTTGTTATTACATTTATAAAATAGGGCTCGATAAAGGGGCACACATTAGGGTTCGGCAGATCTTGGGGTTTCGGGGTTCGGGGTTGGTCTCAGGGTTCAGGGTTCGACGGGGTCGGTCTCGGCGGGATCGGGTTCGGTACGGGAAGAAGTTCTTGTCGCAACCGGAATGCAGGACTTGGTTGGCGTCGGGGGCGCATCGGATTCTTCCGGATCGGTGTAATTCTTGTCGCATTCAAGGTCTTCGGGTCCGCGTAGACGGTCATGGAATGCAAGGTGGAGGACTTGGCGTTCCGTGTAAGCGACCTTGGCGTCCTTGAGGGAGTACTTGTCGTATCCGTGAAGGGGATCATGTCGGTCCACGGGGCCGGGCTTCGAAGCCAGGAAGGAGTACTTGGCGTTGCCAAATGGTAGTCTTGGTGACCCTCGGGTCCGAGAAGGTCTTGTCGCACGGTGTCCGGGTGGGCGAACTTGTCGGTTCCGCGGTTTCGACACTGAGAGATCTTGGTGTAGGGACGGCCCTTTGTCGGCGATTCTTCGGGTTCGACACCGGGGTCTTCCGGGTTCCATCTCAACCATTAGTATCCCATATAGTCAGCTTCAGTTTCTTTCCTCCACCAGTAAGAAACTTGATTTTAAAATCAACTCCGATTGTGGCGCGATGTCGTCGTCCAGGTGAGCAGCAGCGACGCAGCTGACAATGAGGCTGCTCTTGCCAACGCCCGAAACACCGATGAGCCCGATCTTGAAGGAGCACTGACGACGCTGCCCCAGCGAGACCGCAACATCCGCCCCCACGCCATGTCCCGACACGGCGAGGTATAAACAGACTGCACAGAGGCCGACAGGTGGGAGAGAACGAACGGCCACGACGAGGTGGGCGGGCCGAACCGAAAGGGCCAGGAGGAGGGAGGAGGCTCGACGTCGGGGAGGCGGCCGCAACGGGGTGGAGGAGGACGACCCAGCGGCGGCCGGAGGCGGGCTTGGCGGCGTCTCAAGGTGAGGAGGAAGAGGAGAGGGAGGCGACGGGGCGAGGTCGGGCCGTGGGAAGAGCGGGGCCGAGGCGGCCTGGGCGGTGGAGCTCGAACGCTGGGTCATGAGGCGAGGTTGGTCGGAGGCGACCCATGGAGATGCATCTTGGGAAACCGGGAGGAGAGGGTGGCGTGGCGGGGCCACGGCGAGGGGCTCATGAGCGAGGGAGAGCCTGGTGGCTCTGGCGTGAGGCAGGCGGGCAGAGGAGGAGAGCCAGGGCGACGACGGGAGTGAGGCAGAGGCGCCAGAGAGAGGCGCGGAGGAGGAGGTGGACCGAGGCATGGCGAGGTTGGGAATGGTGGACTCGGAGAGGGAGCGAGGAGGGAGAGGGAGAGGTAGGAGACGGGCGCGGGTTGGGTGGCTGGAGGAGGAAGAAGGTGGGGAGGAAGATGAGCGCGTGTGGGAGGGACGCGTGGGGCGGTCGGCGGTGGGGGGCAGTGGGGGCAGTGGGACAAAGGGTCGGAGAAGAGGGGAATGGGTCGGCGGTGGAGAGGTTTGACCAGGGGGAGGTGGGTCTGCGGGTGGGGCCCGAGGAGTGGGTGTGTCTGCTGTGGATGAGGGTGTGTTTTGGGTGGCAGGTAGGGACGGGGACGGTGGGACCGGGGTGTAAGTGAGGTGGGGTAGGAGTGGGCTTTGTGAAAAAGAGAGAGAAGGGGGGAAAAGTGGAGGATTGATGAGGTGGCGGGGTGGATATGGATTGGGGGAGAGGGTGAGGTGGCGAGCTGTGAGAGGTGGGTAGGATAGGATTTGGTGGGACTAGGGTTTAGAGGGGGCTGATTAGGTGGACCGTTTTAATACTGGGGGTGGTCGACTGGGTCGATTCGTCCGCTCGATCGCCCACAAAATAATTAAATATTTTATTTGTTTCAAACAGACTTTTGCAACCCGATAGCAACAAAACAAAATAATCCGGTGACCCGGGTTTTGCGTTTGAACAAAGACGGGGCGTTTAGAAAACACAAATAGGTTTTTCCGAAATAGTTTTATGCAAGCAAATGCAAGATGATGACGATGCTCAAATGCAATGTGGCATGATGACATGAGCATGCGGTCATGATGATGCAATGCACAAAATCAACGCGATTTTCTAGTAGTGGTTTTGCGGGATGCCACAATTCGACACCACTAACAATGGATCTCGCCCTCGAGATCCGCCTCATGGTACCGGAAAGAAGGTCGGTGATCTGCATCTTCTCGCTTCGTGTAGATCCTCGCGACACCACTAACAAGAGGTCGTTGTCCGTGATCGTCGAGAGAACACTCCGGGATCAAAAAGGTCGAAGGTAGAGGTATCAACAAATAAAGCCACCTCTATCTTCGATAGAAAGAGGGAACCGATGCATTCTCATCCACTTCAATGTACAAAAGCGAATAGAAGGGGTAGTCGGCATGGGGGCCAATCCATCACGCACCCAAACTATTACTCCGCACAATCAGTAGAAAAGCGTGCAGCCGTTCTCGAAATCAGACTGAAGATCTCGACAAGCGAGGTTCGGAAACAAAGGAGTGATGCAGACTCTACATCGGATCTGGCGTAGATGATGTCGTCGTGTTAGAAAACACGGATGTCACAAACAAGGAACAAAGAAAATTCCACCAGACGAAGGATTCCTCGGATAGCATGAAGACCAGATGTAGCAACACCGTTACTAAAGGAGGAAGCGAAACCCTAAAGGTACGACGGAAACCCAACCACGAGAAATCCTGGACTCGAAGAAAAGATAAGGGAGTAGATTCAAAACACGCAGAGGTAAGAGGAGAATAGCAGAGGGGTAAGGAGTAAAATCAGATCTAATCAGAACTATCCAACCGGTTTTGCAAAAATAGTTTTGACACTCTACTTCGGCCGTTAGCTAGGTTATCCTACAGGCTGGACTTGTGGGGTATCGCAACTGCTGAGCTCTGATACCACTCTGTAACACCCTCAGAATCGGACCTATGCAAGTTTCAGATTCCGCCAAACCCGCATAGAAACGATCCAAAGGTGCTCACCAGCACTTTCGTGCGGGTGGAAAAAGTAATAACATTACACAACAGTCCTCGATGGGACCCACGCAGATATATATACAACACGACTCCATGAGTCAAGAATACAAATATACTACAAAGATCCAAATCACCTCGAAAGCGATGGAGCGTCCGACTACGGACAAGATGCAAATGGGGCTAAGAGCCTCAAGAATAACCAATGGCGTCCATAACTCGCCAAAGCCAAGCCGGAAGGGTAACCACGCTAACGGCCGATCTCAAAACCTGCTCAAACAAAAGGTGCCGACAAAGGGCAAAGGAAAAGAGGAGCGTCGATCGAGGCCAAGACAGCGAGGCTAGAATTCGGCGGTCCTCGCCTACATAGGTATGGTGGACTGAAGCGGCAGCGGCAGCATGCACTAAACAACCTATAGAGACTCGATACAACTGGCGACTATCATAGAGGGGTAAGAAAGACCTATTCGGAACCAACCTGACTCTACCATCAAGCAAACCCATCCTGGCGTTTCCCCCTCGAGACCAAACGAGGAAGTCAACCGAGGAACTCACACAGTTGGCAGTTTTACTATTCGGTTATCGTTGCAACAATTACTAGTCAGGTTTAGATAATCGTCACGATAAAATAAGCGATGCTTTAGTTAACCATTCCGCTAGAAGTTGCGACACTTACTAGTCAAATACAATTAGCATGAGATAATCCCAAAACCCAGCAGTTGTTGGTACTTTTATTTAGCCATTCCGTTGTAGTGAAGCTGATTACTAGTCATATCGGATTCAAGTCAATTTATAACAATAAACTTTAGTTATAGTTGTCTATGATCAAGCACTGTGCTCCAAGTTGTCCATAACCGCGGACACGGCTTCTCGAAAAGATTTAACCCTGCAGGGGTGCACCAAAGTATCCACAAGCACTTCGACCCTTTTTGCCAGATCAGTTAACATACACCCATCGGTATGTCGGCGGGGCCTAAGTCATGACGTTTCCAGACCCGAAGCAAGCACGGGGGGCCCCACTAAGTACACCCGCAACGAAGTCGGCCGGTCTCCGAGACGGACTTAGATTTATGACGATGGTCAGAACGACAAAGAAATCCCAAACTGGACTGTGACACAACGAAAACACTCCGCTTCCTAAACAAGACAAACAGTGCTCTCACACAATCGTAAATAAAGCAGTAAAGCATGGCATAAGTACAGGATAGTAAATAAAACCTCAAACTAGTTTGTGGCCCCCAGTACAATACTTTGAAATCAGGTACTAATCAATGGGGGGCCCATATCTCCCCACCTGTGGTTAGCGCGCTCGATCTCGGAACAGGTGTCAAGAACTCGGGGTCCTACGGGACACAAGTGGGCGGTCGGAAACCAAAAATTACCTATCACCCACCGATGCCTCTGCTTACTTACTTCAATTTTAGTGGTTAAACAGGAATTAAAGTGAACGAAAAGTAAAGCCATGATCATCTCCAACAACACACATGCGGTATTACTCCAACAACTGTGGCACTTGACAACACGCAACAGCACTTGAGCAAGCGACTACGACGCGCAAGTCCAACTATCTACCAAACAACAGGTAATAGGATGTGTCCAAGGCAATATAAGGCGGCAAGGGATATCTCGGGTACGAAACTAGAGCATCGCAACACAGATAGCAACAGATCAACATGAGGGAATAAATACTATAAAAGTAATATAGGTAGAAAGGGGGAGATGCTCGCCTGAAAACATTGTCGAAGGTTCATCCGAAGTTCGGGGCGAAGCTCACATCAACTCAACGGCCTTATCCGCGAAGAAGCAAAACACTAGAATAAACACCGGATGCAATATTTAATACTACGGCAGAAGATCGGGCATGATGCATGTATGATGTATGACATGGCAAAGGTGCGATGCAATTAGGTCATATTAAGCGGAACCGGGGTCCCGATAATTAATTAAATAGTTCAGGTTATTTAGATACCCCGCAAATTAAATGTTGTTTGAACATGGCAAAATATAGCACTGGTTCGCTACACCAATTTAAATGAGGCCAATATAAGACTAGATTTGCCCGCATATGGGCCCCATATTTAATTATAAGGTGAATCGGCATAAGGCCCCCAAACCACACAATTATGCATGCGAGTATGACAATTCAATATGCATCAATTTGTTATTACATTTATAAAATAGGGCTCGAGAAAGGGGCACACATTAGGGTTCGGCAGATCTTGGGGTTCCGGGGTTCGGGGTTGGTCTCAGGGTTCGTGGTTCGACGGGTCGGTGCGGATCGGGTTCGACGGGGAAGAAGGTCTTGTCGCAACCGGAATGCAGGACTTGGTTGGCGTCGGGGGCGCATCGGATTCTTCCGGATCGGTGTCGTTCTTGTCGCATTCGAGGTCTTCGGGTCCGCGTAGACGGTCCTGGCGTGCAAGGTGGAGGACTTGGCGTTCCGTGTAAGCGACCTTGGCGTCCTTGAGGGAGTACTTGTCGTATCCATGAAGGGGATCATGTCGGTCCACGGGGCCGGGCTTGAGCAGTGAAGGAGTACTTGCTGCCGAACGGTAGTCTTGGTGACCCTCGGGTCCGAGAAGGTCTTGTCGCACGGTGTCCGGGTGGGCGAACTTGTCGGTTCCGCGGTTTCGACACTGGGAGATCTTGGTGTAGGGACGGCCCTTTGTCGGCGATTCTTCGGGTTCGACACCGGGTCTTCCGGTTCCATCTCAACCATCGATCCCATATAGTCGCCGGTTTCTTTCCTCCAGAAGAAGAAACTTGATTTTAAAATCAACTCCGATTGTGGCGCGATGTCGTCGTCGGTGAGCAAAGCGACGCGGTGACAATGAGGCTCTTTTCCAACGCCCAAACACCGATGAGCCCGATCTTGAAGGAGCACTCGTACTCGACGCTGCCCCCAAGCGAGACCGGTAGCATCCCCGTCCCCCACGCCATGTCCCGACACGGGCGAGGTATGGTGGAGACTGCAGAGGCGGCAGGGGAGAACGAACGGCGGCCACGACGAGGTGGGCGGGGCCGGCGAACCGAGCGGGGCCAGGGAGGAGGGAGGGCTCCCGACGTCGGGGAGGCGGCAGACCTGGTGGAGGAGGACGACCAGCGGCCGGAGTGGGCCAGGGCGTAGGCGGCTCATGAGGAAGAGGAGAGGAGGCGGGATGGTGGGCGAGGTCGGGCCGGGGAAGAGCGGGGCCGGAGGCGGCTCTGGGGCGGCGGCGGTGCTCGAGCGCGGGGCCGGCGAGGCGAGGTTGGTCGGAGGCGACCGGCGGGAGATGCGGTGCAGGGAAACCGGGGGAGGAGAGGGGCGGCGTGGCCTGGTCAGCCACGGCAGGGGCTCATGAGGAGGGAGAGCGGGTGGCTCCTGGGCGGAGGAGGAGAGCTGGCAGGCGACGGACCGAGGGCGGGCAGAGGCGCCCGAGAGAGTGCGAGGAGGAGGTGGACCAAGGCGCAGGCGAGGGTTGGGGAAAGGTGGACTCGGAGAGGGAGCAAGGAGGGAGAGGGAGAGGTAGGAGACGGGCGCGGGTTGGGTGGCTGGAGGAGGAAGAAGGTGGGAAGATGAGCGTGGGGAGGGACGTGGCGTGGCGTGTCAGTGGGCCATGAGGCAGGGAGTGGGCCATGGTCAGGAGAGGAGTGGGAATGGGTCGGTGGAGAGGTTTGACTGGGGAGGTGGGTCTGGGTGGGGCCCGGGAGTGGTGTGTCTGCTGTGGGTGAGGCAGGGTAGGGACGGGACTGGGACCGGGGTGTAAGTGAGGGGGTAGGAGTGGGCTGTGTGAAAAAGAGAGAGGGGAAAAGTGGAGGATTGATGAGGTGGCGGGGTGGGTATGGATTGGGGAGAGGGTGAGCGGCTGTGAGAGGTGGGTAGGATAGGATTTGGTGGGACTAGGGTTTAGAGGGAGCTGATTAGGTGGACCGTTTTAATACTGGGGGTGGTCGACTGGGTCGATTCGGCCCGTTCGACTGCCCCCACAAAAATAATTGAATATTTTATTTGTTTCAAACAGACTTTTGCAACCCGATAGCAACAAAACAAAATAATCCGGTGACCCGGGTTTTGCATTTGAACAAAGACGGGGCGTTTAGAAAACACAAACAGGTTTTTCCGAAATAGTTTTATGCAAGCAAATGCAAGATGATGACGATGCTCAAATGCAATGTGGCATGATGACATGAGCATGCGGTCATGATGATGCAATGCACAAAATCAACGCGATTTTCTAGTAGTGGTTTTGCGGGATGCCACACGCATCCCTGCTCACCGGCCCGCAAACCGCGCTCACCTACCCCGGGCACCGCCCCTTCCCACTGTCCCAGCCGCCGCGCGGCGTGGTCATATTTTCCGAAGCTTGGCGGCCGCGCGGTCCGCGCTTAAGCTCGTCAGCACCGATGTCTTCCTCGAGCCGGGAGACAACTTGGTGCACACAAGGTGTTCGTCATAATCGCCGCAAGGTTTATTACACGCCTTGCGCCCAATTTTTGTGCATTTTAGATATTACAATTTTTTCGATTATTTTGCATCTATGTAGATGAGTTCATCCTATGATGAATTCGATATGGAGGAAGGTGAGGCGTTTCCATGCTATTATTTGGCGCACCAACAAGAAGCCGAAGATAGGTGGCTCGGTTTTTGGTAGGCAGAAATTATGGAGGGAACGGATCGAAGGCCACAACAAGTTGATGCGGATGTATTTCAATGACGATGCAACATTTCCCGAGAGCTATTTTTTTCCCCATTTTCGGATGAGCATCGGTTTGTTCAAGCACATCGCGGAGAAGGTGGCCAAGTATGATACATACTTTATGCGAGGAGGAATGCACGGAGAGCTTGGGCATAGCACCTATCGAAGGTGACCGCCGCTTTGAGGATGTTGGCATATGGTATACCGACGGATCTCATTGATGACCACTTGGCCATGGGTGTGAGCACCGATATCAAGTGTGTCAAGCGTTTGTTGGCCATTGTGCAAGTGTTTGTCTCCACATATTTGAGAGCTCCCAATGCCGAGGACATGGCTAGGCTCTTGGAGGAGAACGTGGCTCGAGGATTTTCCCGAATGCTTGGCTCCACAAATTGCGTGCATTGAGTTGGAAGAATTGTCTGTGGCATGGCATGGACAATTCAAAGGGCACAAAAAGGATTCCACTATAATCCTTGAAGCGGTGGCCGACCACGAGACTTGTATTTGGCATGCATTTTTTGGTATGCCCGGGTCTTGCAATGACATAAATGTTATCCAACGGTCTCCTCTTATGACAAGGATTGCATTGCGTGAAGGTCCACAAGTGGAGTTTGAAGCAAATGGCCATAAGTACAACTATGGCTACTATCTTGCCGATGACATCTATCCAAGGTGGCAAACATTTGTGAAGCCGGTCCACAAGCCCAAAGGTAAGAAACAAACCCACTTTCACAATGCGCAAGCGGCGGCTAGGAAATATGTGGAGAGAGCATTTGGGATTTTACAAGCCCAATTTGCTATTGTGAGAGGATCGGCTAGATTTTGGGACCAAGAGTGTCTTTGGTATATCATGAATGCTTGTGCCATCATGCATAATATGATTATAGAGGATGACCGTGAAAAAGATGTAGATCAAACCAACCACTATGATTTGATGGTGTCCGCAAGTTCAATCTAATGTAACATAGGATTGCACGGTTCATGACCTATTATCATGCAATCCGGTCCAATGACACACATGATGAGCTTCAACATGATCTCATCGAGAAGTGGTGGAAATGGTTTGGAGGCAGCTAGTGCCATAGTTTATTTGTATGTTTGTTGTATTGTTATGAAACAATATGTTGTATTTGTTGGTGAACAACATTGTTGTATTCTTGTAAAACTATTTGTTGGTGTGTTATAAAACTATTTGTTGTATTGTTGATGCAAAATTTGTTGTAATAAATTATCTAGAAAATTTATTGTTCATTTTTTGGTATTTGTTTGATCTTGTAGAGTGTATGCATTTGTTGGTTTGGTGTTTGCGCCGATTGCGCGCGCTCTATTTTGCAGCGCCTGGTGGAGGAGGGTTTTTCGCCGAGCCACGCTGCAAATAATAAGCGCCTCAATGGAGACCGCGACAAAATAGCGTGCTCTATTCTAGCGCAGCACGATGAATCGCACATTTGCAGCGCTGCAAAATGGCGCCTCTGCTATAGATGCTCTTATTTCCAATCTGGTGGAGACCGTTTGCCGAGGCTCGTGGTCTTGGACTCTTCTGTGTATATCGCTTGCCCCCATCTCAGTATGCTCAAGTCAAGTGTTCCCACTCCCCTCCCCTATATCTCTGTCGCCTGCCACTATGATTGTTACATTCTATAGCAATAATGATTATGAAATTAATGGATATAGCTGCATCTCAGAAAATCTTTTGGCCACATTTCATTTTTCGTATAAGGCGACACTAGAGCTGATGACAACCCTCTTGTCGAAAATGAGCCTCATCAAGTGGTGGTGCACGGTTTCCCCTCCCCCCAACCGTCTCCTCTCCCCATCCCACCACCAAAGCTTCCTCTTCCTCGGGGCTGTCCGGCCCCTCCCCTTCTCTTCTCTGGCGATGGCTCGCGTCGAGTTTGGGTGAGGGTCCCACCCCTTTGTACCATAGTAGTGATAGGTTTGTCCTTATGGTGTTTTCCCATGTGGCGTATGAGGGTCGGTCGGTGGTCTCCGGCCGATCTCACAGATCGCCTCCCTGCCCGATGCTTCCCACTGGTGGCAAGTGGTGGTGCAGAGTAGCTGGTCGAGGATGTGCATCCCTCGGAATAAGGCTTTCCTTGGGCGCCGAGCTCTTGGAGTTGGGCCTCCCCCGCCGATGTGGTCCTCTTCTCTATGGTGGCGCCTCATGGAGAGAGCGGCGGGAACACCACCACTCGCCCTCCAAATAAAGCCTAAATCTCGCGCGCCTCCGGCTTCTATCTTCCTTGGCTTCCTCCTCCGGATAGTGGCAGCAACGTGGAGTTCGACGTTGGCCATCTCTTCTTGCAGAAATGGCCGAAGGCGGGCAGTGCCGGTGAGGATAAGGTTCGTTCCCTCCTTACTCTCCTTTGTAGCCATCAAGGAGGTGGTCAAAGCGGCGGAAAGGATGTTCTCCGCCTCTCCCCTCTCCGGTGGGGATTCGTAGCTTGGACCGGCGGAGCTCCCAAGCGACGGCGATTTTGCGCCGCCGCTATTCTTGGTCATGACAACCACTCCGTGCAGCGGTTCTGGGCGAGCCGCTTGATCCTCAACCTCCTGGTGTGGAGGCCCCTTTCTCTCTCCGTCACAGCAATCCTCGTCTCGCAATCGCCAAGTGGTGAAGTCCCCGGCGTTGGCGCTAGCGGCTGTGGCGTCGAGCGATTCATCGTTCCCGGTGGAGAAGGACCTGATTGCTTTTGTCTCTTTTCTTTTGAGGTCCTTTTTGTAAAAGTCCAGGGCTTGTGTGTCACTCTTTTATTGTATAAGGCCCTGTATGTAACTATTTCCACCAATTATTGTAGCTCCGGGCCCTTCTGTCCTTCCCTTGTTCAAAAAAAAAGAGGCGATGACAAGTCTATGAACCGTGGAGTCCGACTGCTAATTCCAGGTTCCTTCCTGTATGAGAAACTGTGCAAGAGTCCATGTGAACATGTGCCTCCTTCCTTGAAAGCCTATACTACAACAATCCAACGGATCATCTCTTATTCCGCCCTGTTTACTGATTATCTTGTCCTCCTTCACTGCTCGTGAGTTGAAAATGGCTACCAAAGTGCCTTGTCATTCCTGGGGAGTGGGGAATAACAGACTTTTTTGTTTCTTGAAGTGATGGACATTCTTTTATGGATCCAATAGTGGCTTACAAACTCCCTAGGTGTGCTTATTAAAAAAAGGCTTTGCTCCTTGGTCACCGGTGCCATTGTTTGTATACTGACCGGTTCCATTTTTAGCACTCCAGCAGACGCTGCAAATTAACGTGCGCTGAAAAAAATTGTGCGCACGGAATATGACGCTATCCTGCACCCTAAATTTGCTGCGCCTTCCAAAGGCGTTTCATCTCGCTAGCTCGCGTGTGAAGTCAAGCCGCGCTGAAAAATCCCCCCTCTCGCGCTCGAACTCCCACTCGCCTCCTCCCTCCCCGCGAGCCGCGAAATTCTGACGATGGAGGGGTACGTCGGCACACATCTAACCTCGCGCTACTCGGTCGTCCCTCCTAGCGCCTCCGCCCGGAGAAAACCCTAGCGCCAGCGCCACCGGGAACTCAAGCGATGGCCTCATCCGCGGCCTATTCGTGCCACCACGGGTGAACACTCACGACACCGCCGTGTAGGCCCAGCCATCGGCCATGGTGAAGGAAAGGACCGTGGCGTCGAAGCGACATGTGCCCGTGTTGTCGGGTACCCAAAAGAAGCCAAAGGGGACTGCCGCTCGCCGCGCTCAATCTCCGCCTAACTCCTCGACGCAGCGCCAGTGAGCCGATTTCCAGCCTCCACCGCCTCCACTACCTTTTAGTTATCTCACTGGTTATTATTGTGATAATGGAACCCGGCTATGTTTTTCTTTTTTTGATGACCCTTTAAACTTTTGGCCCTGGCTGTGGTGTGGTGTCCACCGGTGTGCTTTTATTTCCACTCTGGTGGAGACCGTTTGCCAAGTCTCGGCGCTCTTGGCCTCTTGTGTGTGTATTGCCTGCCCCTATCTCACCATGCTCAAGTCAAGTGTTCCCACCTCCCTATCTCTTTGTCGCATGCCACTACGATTGATACACATTCTACAACAATAATGATTATGAAACGGTGGGAATATAATACTACTACTCCTGTATGAGCAAGTGTGCAAGAGTCCATGTGAACATGTGCCTCCTTCCTTGAAATCCTACAACAGTCCAAGGGATCATCTCTTATTCCACTTTGTTTACCGATTATCTTGTCCTCCTCCCACCTTGCAGTCGTCCAGGCCACCTGCACTGAGTCTGAGCAGGAGGTGAGTCGAAAATGGCTACCAAAGAGCCTTGACATTCCTGGGGAATAACATACTTTTCTCTTGTTGTTGAAGTGATGGGGCATTCTTTTATGGATCCAACACAGTGGCTTACAAACTCCCTAGGCGTGCTTATATATATATATAAAAGGCTTTGCTCCTTGGTCACCGGCCGGTGCCATTGTTTTTTGTATACTGACATCCTGTTTTGTGTGCCAGGTTCGCGCCATCGCTTGCGGTTGCATGTGGTCTCTCGAGAGCCGGGATGGTCTGTCCGTCGACCTCCGGCGGGTCGCTGGACGTACCTCGCGGTCCATGAAGAAGCACAAACAGAGCCCTTCCACTGTGCCCTGTACTGTACGCACCGCCACACCGGTGCTGGTCAACACGTCTGGTTAGTTCTTGTAGGTGCAACCATCCATCCATCCAGCCAGCGACAGTAGCCATGTCGCCCAGGCAATAGAATACTGGAGTAGTACATCATTTAGGGTGATGATCGGTTGTCCAACAACAGTCGCAGCCAGGAAACATGCATGCGTGGAAGTTTTACTTGGTTCAAATCGATTACGATTACTAAAGGCACCTCGCTGGCACATGCATGTTCAGTTAACTAGTGAGTACAGGTACTCCCTCTCTGTGCCCAACGTGGAGTACAGTACAGTACAGTTAATAATAAGGAAGCAAACGCTCCAGCCTAGCCTTCTTTCTCGTCTACCTGACCATCGACCTCACTTGGCGGCATGTTACAGCCGCGTTGATTACCAGCCTTGATTCCTTCAGTACTCCAAACCGACTTCTGGTAGTAAGACGAGTAAACAAAGAGTTTTTTTTTTTTTGCATGGAAACAAAGAGCTTCTTGGCAGGTATACACAGAACAGGATGGCAGTACTACGTAGTAGAATATACGGTGGGGGTGGGGGGATCGTCGATCGGCTGCGTTTTCTGGGTCATGCCACTCGCGTGAAGCGATTTATGGAACACTTAATGATGCGTGACTGCGTTGGTGACGATACGTACTACTCGATCCTGGCTGGAGGAGAGCGACCTGTGTTTCTTCTTGTTCCGATCGGCGATCAGCTGTAGCTGCTCGCAACCGCGATGGCAAGGGAACCCGGCTATGTTTCCAATAGGGGGAGCTGCCCATAGTCAAGTGCATCCCAGAGAGGGGCTAAGTGCAAATTTTCAGGGCTGTGGTCTCCTATGAGTGGGTTCCACATCCACATATCGTCCACGTCACCGCAACTTCGACGGCAAACATGGTTTAGGACTAAATCGAGTCCAACCGACAAGTAGACGCTTAAAATTTTGCAAATTGCAAGTATAAGAATTGAATCAAGCTAGGCGTACAAGTACATGCACGACTAGTATTATATTTAACTCGAGGAAAAGTAGTAATGCCGAACTAATTAAAACTGCCGCAGCAGCACACCAGCACACCAGCACACGAGAGGAAGGCACCAGCGGGCAACAATCCAGCCGAGCACAGGCAGGCAGAGGGCACCACGCGGACTGGGCGACGGTGACCGCCGGGATCCAGCAGAGCATGGCGTGGCGGCGAGAACAATGGTAAATCGCCGATAGAGGCTGCTGGCCTGGGATGATCTGTGGATCGGGAGCTGCGGGGAAAAGGCAGGCACGTGTGCGTGCGAAGACAAGCAGCACATGGAATGCAAGAAACACCGGTGGCCTACTAGAAGATTGGTGGCGGCGGCAGCAGCAGCGAAAACAACCGCCCGAGTTGCGACGTGTGAAAAAAACCTTAGCTTTTTTTGGGAGAAATTTTACGGTACCCTGGTACTACCACTAGTACGAAGGGAGTACCAATTAAATCTATCCGTTTATTAGTAAGGTTAGTTTGGACATTTGATATAAACTTTCTCAACAGTGAAGACCGAGAACTGAGGGCGCACGGCCGCCGCCTGCCGGAACTTCGCCGGAATGCTGTTTCTAACATGCCTGTATGACGCAGAGAGCAGGACCCCGCCGTGCCTACACATGTCCGGCGCTGACGGCTTGATCTCAAATTCCCAATTAAAAGATACCTGACCTCTTTCGGCTCTCCACTGCAATCCACAATCAATCTGCTTGCCTCCATAATAAATCAAAACCATGAATTAATCGTCTGGCAGGTTGGAGATCAAGCGCTGTCAGTTTTCGGCGGCAACAGCGCGTGAAAACCTCAAGCGGCCAAGTTGCGCACCAGCGACAAAGATGAATCTTCATGATTGTTACGATTTTACCCCTTAGGTTATGGTACTTCCTAATATTTGGCCATGGTACTCCGTTATGTTTGCTCTGGAGTACGAGTATATTCTACCCATTAGATCTGGAGTAATGGGCGATCCATATTGATTCCGGGGTACTGTAGGGTAATAGCAACATGTATTCCCAGGAGGCAATAACCATCATATATATATACATGTACAAAAGGGAGGCCAAAGGCCAATATGTGGAGGACAAAAGGCCATCATAAATATAACTCTTACAATAACGAAGTATCTTAAAATGATAAAGATGTACGTACGGCGAAAGTGAAAGAAAAGCATCTATGCAACGCTCCGACCGAGTCTCAGATACATGATATTGCCTTATGGCTGTCAAAAGTTCACACAAATTCCACTGTCCTGAGTACTGATAGCCTGGAATCGTGTGAACTTTTGACAGTCATAAGTCAATATCACATATATGAGAGTCGATCGGAGCATTGCACAGACGCCATACTTTGCCTCCATGCAAAAGAGCAGCCCCATCACACTTGAATAGGTGCATGACATTGGGTGTCCCTGATGATACGATAGTCAGGGGATAGGTTTCTCTGAACAACATGTTTGAGAGGACTATTTGCATCCTCAATATGTTCTTCTCACGTAACTGCTGACATGCTGCTCTAATTCAAATTACTTCCTGCTGATGTGGAGAGAAAAGAACTGTGCTAAGAACTCACAAGCATAACGCAGCGGGAAAGGGACATACCTGGGGCTCTCATGGTGGCAAATAAGGAGGCCCCATAATTTCTTCTTCTCCTTATACTGCTGTTGTGCTGGTTGTTCAGACTCGACTTCATCCTCCTCTTCATTGTGATTGACCACAACAGCTATGACAAGGGAGGCAATGGTGTTCCTGTTCACCATGTACTGAAGGTGACAACTGTGTGATGCCCTGAGAGCTGAACCACACAAGCTAATATCAAAGGGAAGTGCCTCATCTTCGACGACTTTTATGGATCTCGCACGGCAATCATAAATCATCCGTAGTTTGTTCTTCACGAAACGAAACCTGGATGCTTGAGGAATATCAGTGGCTGGATAGTGCAGACCTAGAGAAGGCTCAAGACCAGGCTTTGTGATCTCGGCAACGACCTCGCCATGGCCATCTTCATGAAACTTGTAAGCCATAACCGTATCATACCCAGTAAGATCAAAGAGTTCCTTAACCACAGTATTGCATAGCACTTCCATGCTTCCACCTGGAAGTGACCGGATCTTGGAGATTGCCTTGGAAGCAAGCTTGTAACACTGCAAAGCCCTAGCGGGAGTGGCAGAAAATTGTATTAGCTTCACAAGCTCAAAGTCTACCACCAAACAACCAGGTTGCTTCATGAACAATGGCATAGAAAGGCTCGCTTGAGGTCTTGCACTGAACTAGGATAGGATCTAGCAGAGAAACATCATCAGACCCTAGTGCTTTATGCAACACCGTGGCACCCTGTTCGGTGAAACAAGACCGTACATTTGTGCCAATGCCTAGCCCTGAGGGATCATCAACACCGGGTACTGCATCATCGCTGCTGACCAGTGAAAGCATTTCCGGCGCGTTCTCGCTAAACGCGATGACATTGAAGCTCTTCTCATCTAGGACCAATAAGCAGCCAAATGGTTGAATTATCTTTCCTTTCTGAATTTGTTGCAAGTAGGTTGTGACCTTATCCGACCGCCCTTGATGTACAGGTGGAGCGACCCGCTGGGCTTCAAACAGCTTGGAGTAGTCAAAGGAGTCACCAAATTCGATCATTGAGTTCAGCATCAAGGGTTCTCTGTGCTAATACCCTTTCCCGAGAGCTCTGGCGGTTCCTGCTGGAAGAACTGAAAGTAGGTGTTGTCTGTGTTAATACCCTTTGCTCGGGAACTCTCGCGGTTCCTACTGGAAGAACTGAAAGTAGGTGTTGAGGAATACATTTCCTGCTTCAAGTACTTGAACCACCGAGGAGCCATATATGCTATGTGTCACTCTTTGTGTGCATATGCGTGAGAAGTACTAAATATTTTAATTATAGTAAAATATAAAAGTACAATAAATGAGTCACTGCTCGTAAAATACAGAGAGAAAATCAGAATGGCTAGATATACTAGATCAATATTTGTTTCTTTTCCTATTTTCAGAAGGCTGAGCAAATTTGACAGACTTAGAAAACTGAAGACAATACAAAGGTACACCAAGGAAATAAAAAGAAGTTGAACTTTGTTGTTGCCTGAAATCGTAAGTTTCTAGTGCCAACACACGGTTGATAAGAGACACATCTCTTGCAAATCCGAAGAGCTTGTAAAGACACTTCCTATGCTAATTATAAGGAGCTCAGCTCTACCTTGTATCCTCAACCTATCCAGTTCACTACTTCAAGATTTTAAAAGTGGTGAGTTGGAGGTGGATATTCACTCGTATCAAACGAATAGTACATTAATATAAGGAGATGATCGTTTTTCACAAACAATAAAGCTGAATAAAAGTAGACTAAGGGTTGTAGTTTTCTAATAGAAGATTCACTTATCTGCAGAAAAAACAATGTGCCTATAGTATTGGGAAGGCTAGGTTTGGCCTTTCTTTTGTGCACCTGTATGATTTCAACGAGAGAATTTCATATATGACATAATTTGGAAGTAAATAAACTCTACCAAGGCAGGGACGACACTGAATGGTACTTTAGGTAACATACTTTTCAAGCGTAAATTTCTCGAGGTGACATCTGAACAAGTCTACCTACTTGAGCTAGCAAGGCAGGTAGATATGCTAGGAGCAAATTTGCTAGCAAATCAACATGTATTAAATATAACTCACGAAAAAAGTTGTCTCCTTTTTAATGATCTAATGAGGAATAGTGATTTTTTTTTGAAATTAGGCCAAGACCAACCATTGGTTTAATTCTTTGTTACAACATTTTTGTAGAACATACTGGACCAGAACAAATGCCTGATAATTGAATGATATTGTCCAGGTTGTTAGCTACCTTAGTTCCCAAGCTCTTTAGTTCTGAATTTCTAATGTGAAGGATGGAGCCTTTGTGAAAGAAGATATTCTGTAGAGTTAGTAGCTGAAAGATCTTTTTCTTTGGGTACTAAAACTGCACTTAATTTTGATTGGATTACTGTAACTGATTTCATATTACATTACAACATATGTTGTGGTATCCTCTGGTCCTTTAGCATTTTCCATAAGCAATGATAATAAGGCATCCTTTTCGAAAAAATGATAGTAAGACATTTTTTTTACAGAAAATGTAGTGTGGAAACTTCTCAAATCAGGGTAGTACTTGTAGAGGAGTTTTATCCGTCTTTGTTAAAGCTTTGGACATTATATTTTACTCTGGATGGTAGCCTTAGCGAGTTTATGGATGCCAAATTCACCGAGGCTGCACCAAATTGAACGGGTAACTAAAGCTACACCATTTGTTCCCTCACTTAAGGAGAAAGTTTCATGGGTTAACAAAATCAAGTGTTCTTAGTGATCTGTTTGTGAGGCCAGACCACAAATTTTTCTGTATCAACCATGTATCCGTGCCACCATAAACTCACATTCCTCTGTTATTGGTTCAATGATTCTCCTCTGTTTGATAATCGAGAAGATGATGTTTTCCCTTGCTGAACAGTTTGAATGCTAAATACTAGTGCTATATTTGCTAAATGTCTTAATACCGCTGCTATATTTGCGCAATTTGATTGATCATACTGAACTTTTATATTGCTGGTACATATTAAATTCTTATGTTATTGCTACAGTTGTCATATTATCAGATGCTTGTACTCGGAAACTCACTTTGGCTCGTAGGTGTAGATGCACCCACCACCGAAATAACGTACTTCAAAATGTTCAAAAATTCAGAAAAACTACCTGTCTGTACATGACGATATTCTATGTTCGTACATGAAATTTCATGAAGAAAAAACATTTCATGTGGCTTGTATATAAAAAAGACAATTTTCTGTGTTGTAAAATAGCTTTTCACAAGACATACTTTTGTCTTTTTTACACACAGCGCAAAAAATGTCTTTTCGCTGCAAAGTTTGTGTGAGAACATAGCATGTCCAGATGTACACCCAGGATTTTGTTTCGGATTTTTTTAACATTTTGAAATTCATATAAAATATATTTTTTATAATAGATTCATCTAGACCCAGGAGCCAAAACGCCATGTCCGTACTACTTGTACTGCAGTTTTTTAAGGCTAGGGATTAAACAACCAAATAGTTACTACAATGGGGTTAGGGATTCAACCCCCGCAGCGATTGGGTGACAACAGGGAATTCACCCTAAAGGTGTGGATTTTGAATTTTCGTGTTCTTGAATTTTGTGTTAACTGATATTTCCTTTTGTTGGCTTGCTAGTTGTTGTTGCTACTTATTATGCTCCGTTGTTGCTACTGTGTAAGATGGTGATCCCCAACATGAACATTGTTGATGAAAAGCAGGGCTATGCCTTTTCCTCTTAAGAAATCTATTTATTTATTTTGTAAATGTGTGGATTCTGAGATTTCGAGTTTGTCGCGTAACAAAAAGGGTAGCTCCTGAGTTTTCTAGTTTAAAAGAGAAGCAACTCCTAGGTTTTATAGATAAAACACAATTCAAGAATGAAACTTTACAAAATAAAAATTAAAATAAGGGAACTAGACATACCGCAAGAGTCTAGAATTCGATGAACTCAGGCCTTAATCCCAAATCAGCTAGGAAGGAAACGGGGTTCAGAATCACCATCAATACATACTACTAATAGTACATTATGAATAAGTGCGCCTACAAATTCAGGGGTACAAGAGTAGGCTTTTGCAGTTCGGCTTTATTTCCAAGCTTTGTTCAAACCCTTCTTTATTAATTAGACAAGAAAAGGCTTTTTTCCTCCGTTTAAAAAAGAATCACGCTAGGCCTGATCGTGGAAAAAAAATAAGAACATCCCTCTCCAGACTGAAAGAAAATAATTAGCTTCTGGCATCACTATAACACATCCAAACATACATACATATATACGTGTACAAGCAGCAGGAAAAATAAGAGCAGCACGGAGGGAGCATACCTGCAACTGGTGGCGGCAATGCAGAGGAGTGAGCTCAGTGGCGGACCCACGGGGTATGCCGGGTATGCCGCGGCATACCCCGGAGCCTGGCCGTTCAATCGTGTACTAGCAGTAGGAAAAAAAGGGATTGATCGATTGTATTGCAAAACTGCTTAGCTTGATCGAGTCCCACGTGCGGTCTAGTAGAAAAAAAAATCTGATCTGATCGGTTACAACTGCACAGCTTGATTCCCGTACAGTCTTCGTCTATCGATTCAAAAACCAAAACTAGGTCCCGTACGTCGCCGTCACCGTGCCTCGTCCAGCTAGGAAATAGGAGCCCCAAGCACCTTGATCGGGATGGCGCGGTCTGCAGTCTGTCTGTGGACCTAGACGTCCGCACGCCGCTCGCCGGAACGGCGCGAGATCAAACACCAGTCGCTCTTCCTCTTTCGTCGCCCGCCGCATGGTTTTCTGGACGTCGGTATGCCGCGAGGTTGAACACTGGTTCATCCTTCCTCTTTCATTGGCCGCCGTGAGCCCATTGCCATAAAAGGAGGACAATCGACGCCCACAAACTGCATGCCCCTGAGGTAATTATATATGTAACTGACTAATTTTCTAATTTATAGATTTGTATCTGTATCACCGTACCTTGGGGCTAAATAATTACTACCTCCAATCCATAACAACGAACTAAAAATATAAATAGATTGCAAATGTATCATACATTTCTGATTGTCCATATTCTTTATTTCTATAAAGAGATTATATCATCTATGACTATGAACTATGATTTTATCACCCCTTACGAGCTTGGTTACATAGTGTTGTACATAGCCAATTGTCATACTTGCATTGTTTCCATTTTAAATTACCTAGTTATGAAGAGAGGCGGAGCTATTGCGCCCCCTTTATAGAAACAACAAAGAAGGTTGTCGCTACTTCAAATCCTTCTATGGTTAGTTCAATGTTTGAACTATGTGTATGGTAGTAATTATGCAACTTTCCAACTTTAGATTTCAATAGCATATTATTGCCTCTCTACTGTATTACAGTGCAAGTTTTAGAATTATTCGTTGAATAGGTAAACATGTTTCATAGAAATGGCAATCACATTTTTGATGTGGCATACCCATTGCTAAATTCCTAGGTCCGCCACTGAGTGAGCTCTGGGACTAGGGGCCCCATGGCTGGTATATATATAGTGGCGTGGTGACCGCCCATCGACCTCTTCTATTTTGACTTTTCTTTCTTCAATACCGCTATGCTACTGCGCAGTTAGAGTCTCGCGCTGTTGCTTTGGGATTTTGGTTTGCCTACTATTCTTTTCCTCCTCCGTTCGGGGACTCCTCTGTTTCTCTCAGTGCAAACTAGCTATTTCTAATCCTGCCCAATGACAATAAATTTCTGAGAATCGATGCTCATGGTCATCTGCTTGCACACAAAAAATGATCGGCCAGTGCTCGACTTTGGTTGTTCATTTTTGAGCTTTTAGTGATCTCCGTCCTTCCCAATGGTATTATCATAGTTGTCGTCGCTAATGTTGATGAGTTCACCATGACCTAGGTTTAAAGAGATGACGAGGAAGGAAAAGTGAATTTCATTCGAAACCATCTCGGCAACTATCCATTTTTTTTTAATGAAGGACCTGTTGTCAACGTCAAGCAGAAATTTCCCATGAGAGAGATGAGGAGCAGCCTCGCCGACCGTGGTCCACCCCGCCGCTCAGAGCCGCCGGCCTGCACACTAGAGGAGGACCCGCCCCAGCCTGAGATATGGACCGAGCGTTAATGCAATTGCCAAACCTAAACCCTAAAAAATATGTCGCCGTCTTCATGTGTCCAGTACCACCCTATCGCGTCAACACAACATGCGGCGGCGGGAGGGGAGGGAACGTTGTGCAATCCCCGGTTCATCTCTCCAATCAGTCAACTCAATACTTGCTGAGCCAAAAAAACGATTGGTAAACTTGTGCACCACGATAGATACTACATAATACTATGGATTTTGGTTGTTTTTAGTACTCCCTCAGTTGTGAAAACAAAGTCGTAGATCCGTCTAAATTCGCATATATCTATATACATATAAGGCGTGTTTAAAGAGGTACGAATCTAGACAAATATATGACGTCTTTTTATTAGGACACGAGATGGTATAATTTTAAATAAAATATTTCAAACTTAACACCAAAAGTCCGGGTTTCATGTTAACACCGAAAACATTGCACGCCATTTACATGTGATGGTTGCACGTCGTTTTCTCGTCAAGGGGTTGGTTAGCACAAGAAGAACCGGTTCTCACGCCATGCTAGAAGCAGCCATCCGCGCCAAACCTGACTGGCGTCCAGGCAGTCGCGTTTCCCTACAACCTCACGCGGCACATACCGTCGGGCCGGACGGATCCGGAGCTCGGCACCCCCCAATGTCTGACCGAGATTAGCACGCATCACCTCGCTTTCGCTGGCTCTGCAACAAACTTGCTTGGGACACCGCTGGTCATTGCCTTTCCATTTCCTTTCGAGACGTCTCCTTCTTTTTCTGGTTTCCGCGCGTGGCGTGGCGTCTCTATGGTGGTCTCTCAAGGTACACACACGAAGCTTTTTTATATGGGAGTGTCTAGATCTCATGTGCATGAGAATTAGTTATGTCTAAGTCGCTGATGTCATTCTAATATTTGTGCTAGTTCTCAGTTACAACCTAATTGCAACTCATTAAATTCTTAGTTATACCCAAGTTGTAACTTATATGTAGCACGAATCACGAGATAAATCAAACGGTGAAAAAAACGACTGACACTTAAAAATTTCTCACACGCCTAAGAACTAACAAATCCATTTTTATATCCTATGTTCTGAATTACTTTTCATACATTGTCATATACACGTACATAAACCTACTTTAGTATACTAGTAAATGTGCACGTGCGTTGCAAGTAATTCATGGGAATTTACTCTGTTTAAAATCCTCTTCTCTTATATCAAGATAGAAAATCTTGCGAACATCTTCCAAATATTTGTACTTCTTCACAAATATTTGTACTTCTTCATGGCGGTGCTCCTAGCTAGAATGAAGGTACATGATAATTTACTCTACTAAAAGTCTTGTTTCTATGTGTAAGATAAAAACTTTCAAACCTCTTTCAAATATTTGTGCTTCTTCGTGGTTGCGCTCATAGCTAGAATAAAGGTTGCAACGACATTTATCAAAGTACCTCATGCTACCCGTCCCAATCAATAATGCAATGCTGTTTTTATGAATCATGTTAACCAAATACTTGATCCGTCCGAAAATAAGTGAGTGGCTTTGTCTAGATATACATGTATCTAACACTAAAACACATCTAGATACATCTAAATCTAGCTACGACAAATATTTAGGGACGGAGAGAGTAAGTAAGATGAAATACACACTATAAAACTGTAGTTTATAATTTTTATACAGATTCATAACAATTCCTAAATTTGTATCGAAATGATTTTGCACCCCACATTTTCACATTAATTCCTGAGACACACACGCACGACAACGAAACCACACGCACACACATGTCACACTTCGACATGTCACTCTCGATATACCCATCTTCGTGTTACCTTCTCCTCATCCTCTATTCTGGATATACCCATTTTTGTGTTACCTTCTCCTCATCCTCTATTATGGGGCTCACTTCCATCTTAGGCTCTCTCATGCGTTGGACCATGCCTCGTGAAAGGAATACTATCAAGAGCGCAGATTTATCGTCTACATTGGCTGACCCTGAATATATAGATCTTGGCACTCAACTGCATTCAAAGAAGATACACAGTTTACTACCAACTAAAGATTAAACCCTAAATATATAACTAAAATACAGACAATGTCAAATGCCATTATGCAGTGAAATTAATGTAAATGCACCTATTTCATATGGCAGTTGCGCAGAAAAGTTATGCATGTATATATTTCTAGAATTCTACACTATCAAACCAGTGCCAAACACTATAGTCTGACCACCGGGAAAATAATGTGCCTATTTCATAAGTCAAATAATGTACTTGCATATGTACCTAGGAAAGAAGCTTGAAGAGGATTCACCGGTTAAATCATGCAAGGGAGCACCTCCTTATAGTCTGACCACTCACCCATATGAATTCACCAGTATGGAGGTATTCGAGTTGCATGTACCACAAGGGAAGTAGCTGGTCCTGCTCTAGGTCAGGGGAGACGGTGACGGTAGTGTTGTGCTGCTTGCTAGTCTTCATGTAGATCAGAGAGGACAGAGATAGTGGTAGGAGTCGACAGCGGGCAGTGAAGAACTCGCTGTGGGATGGTTGTCTTGGGATGACATGATATAACATTGCTATATGATAAAAAAAAATGAACTGGTAATCATGTTTCTTCAGCAGCTAGTAGGAAGCAAAATATAATATATATTCTAAAGTGGTAACCGTAAGTAGCATGAGCTAACAGAAATTGTAAACTCGAGCAAAGGACACACATATGCCTACACCTGATTGTCATCTGTTAATACATAGAGAAGCAGAAAAACTGTCCAAAGTCCAGACATGGCTCAAAAGGGAGATAGATAATTGAGTAACTGTGGTAGTCACCGGAAATCATATAGGTGACAATTCTGACAACAGAGACACCGAGTTGGTGTAATTCAAGCTTCTGCTGCAATGCCCTTATTTCAACATTCCTCCATTCAGCAATACTCTCGTAAGTAACACCTTTATAAACACAGGAATCAGAGAAGGGGAGGAAGCTATGTGTGGAATTATTATGCGATACACATTTTGCCAAACACAATGATTAAAATTTACAAGACAGTAAGACACTCACAGTAGTGGCTTTCTCATAGTATGTCATTCATTTACCAATATAATGTGCTCCAAATTTAAGATTTGTGGATGATAAATACAACCAGATCCTTGGCAATATAGAGGCAATATAGACCGGGAATGTCACTCCTTGTACAACAACAACCAATTTGTTAAAATCTTAGATATAATCAAATTTCATAATTATAGTAAGAAACATTTGATCAAATGTACATAGAGAAATTATGAGATTTTCTCACAAGACGACTAAAACTGTAGTATGACTCGGATTCTAATATTCTTAAACCGTGTGGCAAATTAGAAGTGAGCGAAATTTTGTATTATACAAATTCTCATAAAGCACTTTGATATTCTAACATGCACAAACTAAAAAAAGATATCGTTTCTTAATTAGTTTGAAGCATCGATATCATAGGTGAATCTCCGATGTCTGTATAAATAAGAGACCGATCACGCATAAAAAAGTACTATGAACAAACCTTTCCTTTAGGTCAACCATATCCTTTTCTGTCAATCATATGCTTATTACTCCATTGTCATTTAAATAGAAACCTTGGATCACTGTGAATCCTGAATGCAGGGAGGTGTCCTAGCATGGAGGCAGGGAGCAGAGTGTCATGGTCGTCCTCCACGCAGTGGGCGGAAGCCGTGTTGGTTGACCAGCGGTGGCACGGAGGCCGCTTAGTTGAACAAAGACTCTTGGGTATTTCCCTGCTGCATTGACACTGCATCAGTCTTTGCTTCAATAAAATAACATGATTGGTTTCTGAATAACATCTTCTAAATATCAAAATTAGGAACCAACTAAGAATATACACAAACTGACGGTAATGTTCCATTTGATAGAACAATTCGCCAGAATAAGTTTGGATCACAACTTCCATCACAATGATAAGCACACATATGCTTCCCTCGTGTGTACTGGAAAATGCCATCAATGTCCATTAACCCTTGATGGTTCATCAGTCCATGCATGACATTCGTGACCTCATTAAGGCATTTCCACAAGCACATATGAAACACCGCCTGAGAAATCAAAAACTGATTACACTTTCACGAACATCCAGCACATTCCCACATGTAAGGAATACATATTAATCTCACCGAGGTTTGAGTCACCAACCATCGTAGCCAGGGATATGGGGTCCTCGAGACAGCAACCCACATAGAGGGGTCTAGCATGGAGGCACCATAAGGTGGGATGCCAGACTGCCAGGATGTGTCGGTGTTAAGCTGGCGAGAAGGCGCCGGCGGTGCCCGCAACGTCGCTGGCGGTCGCGTGGAGGGGTGGGGCGCCGGTACAGGGAGGCATCGGGGGCATTGCGGCCAGAATGGCCGCGCGGGCCAGGCGATGTGTGCAGGATGGTGTGGTAGGGAGTCGCGGGCACGACGGCGGCGGCGGCTGCGAGGTGAGGCGAACAATCGCGGCGGCGCGGGCGGCGTGAGATCTATTTTGCCTTCAGTTTTCTTCTGCAACGAACAGATAAAGAGTTCTTTCATTTTTTTACCGACAAAATTTGGGAGCGGACGTGGAGCGAGGAGTATTTCCTCTGCGGGGCAGAGTACAGTCCGTTGTTGTAAAATGCTACGCCTACGCATAATCAGGGCTAGGTTGATCTTAACGGTTGGATGTAATTTGGTGGAGCTAGTGGTGATAATTTGTCTATATACCTTTGTGGGTGCGTTTAGCAAAGAAAATGTTCGTTCCTTTATAAGTAGTATAGATATAGATATAGATACCAAAGCTGAATCTTAAGTGCTTTCTGATGATGAGAGGAATAGACTAGCTTGGATTTTTACAGAACTCCAGTTCTACTAGGTTGTAGAAGAAACAAAAGCTAGGCAGAGATCTAGGGATAGGAACATTTTAGAGGGGGATAGGAATACTGCATATTTTCATGCTGTAGCTAATCAGAGAAGGAGGAAAAAGTTAATTCCTGTTTTAGATGGCCCTGATGGCCCAGTTAGAGAGATTAGTGGCATGTCCAAAATTGTTGTGGACTATTATAAAAATCTTTTTGCTTGGGAACCTAGGCCTGTGTTAAGGCTTAAGCATGATTTTTTCTCTGGTGAGGAGAAAATTAGTGAGGAGGAAAATCTTGGCTTGGGTGCTCCTTTTACTGAAGAGGAAGTTAGGGGGGCAGTTTTTGGCTCTTATGCTGAAGGGGCTCCTGGGCCTGATGGCTTGTCCTTTTTGTTTTATCAATCTTTTTGGGATATTATTAAAGATGACCTACTATCCATGTTTAATGCATGGCATAAGGATCATCTTGATATTTTTCGATTGAACTTTGCCATGATTACCTTGATTCCTAAAGAGAATGATGCTAGAACTATGAAGAAGTTCAGGCCTATTAGTCTGCTAAATTGTTCTTTTAAGATCTTTACTAAGGTTTTGACTTACTGTTTAGCTAAAGTGATAGGTAGGATTATCACCCCTAATCAATCTGCTTTTATTAGAGGTAGGTTTATTTTAGAAAGTGTAGTGACAGCTCATGAGATTATTCATGAGGTGCATAGTAGCAAGAGTCAAGGGCTGGTCCTTAAAATAGATTTTGAAAAAGCTTATGATAGAGTCAATTTAGATTTTTTGGTTGAGATTCTAGAGCTTAGAGGTTTTTGTCCTATTTTCATTAGGTTTATTAAACAAATCACTCAGGGGGTCCATAGGGTCGGTTAATGATTTAGAGAGTGACTTTTTCCGACCGAAAGGTCTTAGACAAGGTGATCCCATTGCACCCCTGCTTTTTAACATTATGATTGATGTTTTTTCTAGAATGTTGTCTAAAGGCTCTGTCTGTGGAGCCATAGTGGGTCTTTGTCCTAATTTTGTGCCTGGGGGTGTTAGTTGCTTACAGTATGCTGATGATACTTTGCTTTTCTTGAAACCTGATATTTCTGGGGCCATCAATCTCAAATGGATCCTCACATGTTTTGAGCAAATTTCTGGAATGAGGGTCAACTATCATAAAAGTGAGCTCATTCCAATTAATTTAGATGATGATGAGTTTAGACCTTTTCTAGATATTTTTGAATGTGTTGGGGGTAGTTTTCCTGTTAAATATTTGGGGATCCCCCTGCATTTTGATAAACTGAGGAGAGAGGATCTTCAGCCTCTTATAGAAAACCTTCTTAAAAGGATTACTGGCTGGAGAGGTAAACTCCTTTCCTATGCTAAAAGAGTGTTGATTCAGGCTTGCTTATCAAGCATCCCTATTTACCTCCTTTCTTTCTTTAAATTCCCCAAATGGGCCATTAAGCTCCTGAACTCTCATATGGCTAACTTCTTCTGGAATGATGAAGAAGATAGACATAAAATTCACCTTGCTAAGGCCCCTCGATCGTATGAAAAAGAGTTTGAGGTGCAGGAATTCCAAATTTGTTAGACCTTAATTTGTGTTTGCTAGGATCTTGGATTAAAAGGTATATTCGGGTGAGGGAAACTCGAAAAGAATTATAGATGCTAAGTACAGAACTAAAAATCCTAATGTTCTTTGTTGCCATGATATTCACCCTTCCACTTTTTGGAAAGGTGTGATGTGGGCTTCTAGAGCTGTGGAAGTAGGTTATAAATGGCAAGTAGGTAATGGTAAACCTATCAAATTTTGGGAAGACGTGTGGTTTGGTAACTCTACTCTGGCCACTCAATACTGGGAAGTTTATTTGGTTTCCAATCAACAAACCAAAACTATAGCTGATCTTTGGAATGGTAGTAATCTTAGATGTGACTTTAGAAGAACTTTCTTGACCGGATGATGGTCCATGGTGAAATTTTGGGAAATGCCCAATCAGTTTCTCTGACAGAGGATGAGGATCAACTTATTTGGCAGTATGAGTCTAAGGGTGTTTATTCTTCTAGCTCCATGTATGCTTTGGTAAACTTTAGAGGGGTTACTCATCTTTATTTGCCTGCAGTTTGGAAGCTCAAAGTTCCCCCTAGGATTCAGATTTTTCTTTGGCTCTTTTCTCAAAACAAAATTCTTACTAGGGATAATCTTAGAGCCAGAGGTGTCCCAAAACCAATGGAATGCTCTCTTTGTAAAGAATTTGAATCTGTTAAACATTTATTTTTTGATTGTGTGGTTTCCAAGATGATCTGGACTGATGTTCAGGATATCTTTGGCGTTTTAGTTGTTAATTTCGAATCTATTGCTTCAAGATGGCTTGCTAGTAAGAAACATTTGCAGTTTAATGTAGTTTCTGCTGCAGTTATTTGGGGCATCTGGAATAATATGAATAACATAGTTTTTAATCATGTCTCCTGGATTAACATGAAACAGGTCTGGCGTCTCGTCCTTTCGTATCTAAGGAATTGGAAGGTCCCATTCAAAGAGTTGGAGGAGGGGAGGATCATTCTGTTCATGGAACGGATGATAAACAGGCTGAGGAACCCACTGGAGCTCATGGCAACCTGATCTGCAATGGCTTCGAGTGGATCTCTACTTGGGAAACCACTGCTTCGTCGAGCTATGGGGGACGTGCCTCTCTGTCGTTCCTGGAGACACATCCTGAGGCTGCTGATGAGGTTCATGTGGTTCTTTGAGTCAGAGTTTCGTGATGCTTAGTCTGTTCTCTCTTCTGTCTCCCTCTGCTCTGAATGTAATCTCTTAAAATTCTGAATTTCTAGCTTCTCTGCTCGCTTTTGTGCTTTCTGGTTTCCTCTTAAGGGTCCTGGAATTAGTAGTTTCCAGTTTAGCTTTAGTTTCCTTCGTTTTGTATCGGCACCTGAGGTACTGGTATAGATATAGATATAGATATAGATATAGATTTAGATATAAATATAGATAGAGACGTCCAGATCTAGAAAAAAACTGTAACATCTACTGTATATCTATGGGCCTAGTATAGAGAATAATGCTCCTATTTGTTTGGCTCGTTGAAAATTGCACAAAAGATTATAGTCCGGTGAGGAAAATAGAGAATAGGGTACTGCAAAGGTTATCTACAAATACGTATCCAGAAATAAGTCAAAACAATAATTTCATACTTCTTCCGTCATAGGAATTTTTTTTGTCACAGGTTTGACAACTCGTATAGATACATGCATGTATATTTTAGTCAATCTGCGATATTTTTTCGAGAAGGATGGGAGCACTTTGTGAGGAATAATAAATCTATATCTACTGATCGACCGTTGCACATTTCAATTCACAACTTTTGTTAAACGAAAATCTCACAGCGGTAAGAAGATCAAAACGGTTCGATGTAGAGTTAGATTTTTAAGCCACGATCTCACTACAGGAAACGCCAGATACGTCGTGGGCTGAAAGTCGTCGGCACAGAGACAAAGCCGTCGGCAAGAGCTATGCCGACGGTAACGTCGGCGATCCCCTCGCACAGGTCCTGGTCGGCAGAAAATGGCGTTGGCACAAACATTCCCTCGGGCAGCATCTTCCGGTGACGGCGCTAACGCCCGTCTCATGTAACGGCCAAGTCAGACAACTAAGCCGACGGCGGGCGTCCGGCAGCCCGGGAACCACCGCAGCCCACCATGTGCCCGTTTACACCGCCGACGGCCGTCAAAGCGCAGTTCTCCTCGAGCTGCCACGTCGCCAGCTACGCCGACGGCAATGCCGTCGGCACAACCTTGCCATATGGCACATGCACGATGTGCAGCATCAAGCTGTGCCGACGGCTATGCCGTCGGCGTAGCTACATCCATTTTTTCTGTTTTCATTTATAATTCAATTTGAGCATCCAAAATATCAGCAAAATAATTTCAAATAAAGTATCAAACAAATAACCATGACATTGCAATATCCATCGTCATCCAAACAACAACATGATTATTCACAAAACATATTTGTTATCCATACAAACTCATCACAAGTGCATATACACAGAAGATATGACAAGTGCATATACAAGCTCTAGCTCTAGCTCTAACCATGTCCATGCTCATGGTCCGAAACTCGGTGTATGTGTCAGTGTGTCAAGGAGCCCAAGGCTTACTGCTAGAGCTCAGAGACGCCGCAGTTGTCGGGCCATCGGGAAGTAGAACCACTAGTGAACCACCATCGCGCCATGATACGAAGTTGTGCATCAACACGACGGACTAAGCGAGGCGAGGCCGCACCAAAGGGTCCAACATTCTGGAGCATCACGTGCCCTACATGTTTGAGCAAAAACTTAGCAACTTGAGGCATATGAAAGCGGTAACAAGTGGTTTGGCAAAGAACTTACCGGGTCCCTCCGTAGTATGTGGCAAATCTTCCCTCGATATGCGGCGGCATCCCGTGATCGGTGGCTGGTCACCTTCCACCGGAACCCGTTGTCCATGATAAAGTAGTGATTCATCGCCTCTGGAGATAGTTATATGCCAGTCGTTGCAGGAACAAATGTTCAAACTAGAGGAAGTGAGACTTATCATAATTTGCAAAAGTAAAGTTCGAAACTTACAGCCGTCACTTTCCTAGTGTACGCATCGCACTCTGCCCTCAGCGCAATCCATGCATCATACTCCTTGTTATAATCTGCCTGAAGGGCCTTGTAGGCATCATCAAAATCACGTTACAATTGCAAAAATAACGAATCTCATCAGCTTAGCCATTAAGGGTCAAATTGTGGAAATAAGATGGAAATGAGAAACACTCACATCGGCGGTGGAGGCAGCCCGAGCAGGAGCGATAGAGGGTGGTCGGGGTGAGGTAGCCTTGACTCGTGAGGGTCATGGTAGGTCGGACCACCCCATCAAGAATGTTGAAACGACCATGTGGCTTGTCGTGGTTCGCCATTATCAAGGCAGTCTCATCGACCTCATGGTGCATGGGCTCATCCACCTCCGGATGCAACCCTTGAGCTTCTCACAGTAGATGTTGAGCTTCTCCTTGAGGTATTCCAACGCCCCGGAGCATGGTCTGCTGCGGAACCCTGATCTGTGGGCATCGGATCGTCTACCCCCCTAGACGTTCCTCTGACACGGGTAGCCCGGCGTAGCACTCTCTTGTTTTGTCTTTGTTTAGGTCATATGATGATGTAAAACCATGTTGCTTCACAAGGGGAGGGCACTATCCTACTCGGTGTTTCACCGGAACGGGGAGTTTCCCCCTTATTTGAGTCCAGAACCTTAGCTTTAGGTTACTGCGCACGCATGTGAAGGGGGACACATGCACCCGGGGACTAGGTTTTTCATGTTTCAACATAGCACCACACTTCCATGCACGTGCTGGGGCCACATGCAAGTCCTTGAGGTATTCTGACGTCCTAGAGCATGGTCTGCTGCGGAACCTTAATCTGTGGGCATCGGATCGTCTACCCCCTAGTCGTTCCTCTAACAGGGGTAGCACTCTCTTGTTTTGTGTTTGTTTAGGTCATATGATGATGTAAAACCATGTTGCTTCACAAGGAGAGGGCACTATCCTACCCGGTTTCACCGGAACGGGGAGTTTCCCCCTTATATAAGTCCAGAACCTTAGCTTTAGGTTACAACAAGACGATGCGAAGGGGACACATGCACCCGGGACTAGGTTTTGCATGTTTCAAAATAGCACCACACTTCCATGCATGTGCTAGGGCCACATGCAAGTCCTTGAGGTATTCCGACGCCCCGGAGCGTGGTCTGCTGCGGAACCCTGATCTATGGGCATCAGATCGTCTACCCTCCTAGATGTTCCTCTGACAGGGGTAGCACTCTCTTGTTTTGTGTTTGTTTAGGTCATATGATGATGTAAAACCATGTTGCTTCACAAGGAGAGGGCACTATCCTACCCGGTTTCACCGGAACAGGGAGTTTCCCCCTTATATAAGTCCAGAACCTTAGCTTTAGGTTACAGCGCACGCATGCGAAGGGGGACACATGCACCCGGGGACTAGTTTTTGCATGTTTCAACATAGAACCACACTTCCATGCATGTGCTAGGGCCACATGCAAGTCCTTGAGGTATTCCGACGCCCCGGAGCGTGGTCTGCTGCGGAACCCTGATATGTGGGCATCGGATCATCTACCCCCCTAGACGTTCCTCTAACAGGGGTAGCACTCTCTTGTTTTGTGTTTGTTTAGGTCATATGATGATGTAAAACCATGTTGCTTCACGAGGGAAGGGCACTATCCTACCCGGTTTCACCGGAACAGGGAGTTTCCCCCTTATATAAGTCTAGAACCTTAGCTTTAGGTTACAGCGCACCCATGTGAAGGGGGACACATGCACCCGGGGACTAGGTTTTGCATGTTTCAACATAGCACCACACTTCTATGCATGTGATAGGGCCACATGCATGTCCTTGAGGTATTCCAACGCCCCGGAGCATGATCTGCTGCGGAACCCTAATCTGTGGGCATCGGGTTGTCTACCCCCCTAGACGTTCCTCTGACAGGGGTAGCCCGGCGTAGCACTCTCTTGTTTTGTCTTTGTTTAGGTCATATGATGATGTAAAACCATATGAAGGGGGACACATGCACCCGGGGAAAGAGATGGAGACTACTATCCGGGCGGTACAAACAACTAGAATCGGAGTACAAATAATATATATCAACATTAAATTATTAGGAGTAATTAATAAATTAGTATAAAATATTTGACTAAAATTAAATGAAAAATAAATTTGAAGGGATAAGCCCAACCAAACCCTGTAGTATACAAACAATCTAAGGCGCAGCAAAAAAATTGTATGGCTAAGCAGTCGGCACAGCCCACCCAATTCAGGCATGGGGGGCACGTGGCGCATAGGGATACGCCAACGGCCCGACCGTCGGCACAGCTTGCTGCGGCGCCGTGTCTGAGTCGGGTCTACGCCGAGGGCCACAAGTGCGCCGAGGGTCACCATCGACATATCTTTCTCCACTACGCCGACGGCTTGGATGTGCTGAGGGCCACCGTCGGCACATGTTTCTACGCCGACGGCCATATCTACGCCGATGGCCTGGCGTGGGGGCTGGCCTGGGGAGGCAGCTACGCCGACGGCCCCGACATTTGGCCGTCAGTGTAGCATACCGGCCGTCGGCGCCTATAAAATTTTATGTAGTGTCTTAGCAATGTGTTGAAACAGAATTTCGCCCCGTTTATAAAAAAAGCCACATACGGCTGAACCAATGTAATGTAAGGTAATAAGAAGATCCTCTAATACAACAGATTAGAGATAAATAAAAAGTATATGAAAACCAAAATCTGCCACCGAAGTTACCGGAACAAGATGAGGGAATCAAAGCTTCACGACGATGCCTCCAAGAAGGTAAAGACACACCGCGCCGCCGTTGAGACCACGAAGGCAACGACAACAACACCCTCAGGAGGCTTACGACACTGGCAGGCATCGCCGCTGTTAGCGCCAAAGTGGTGACCTTTCGCCCAGAAAAACCTTCACAAACGTCTGTTATTTTGGACTGCCTACCATCCCGGAGCCCAGACTCCAGATCACAATCTAAGAGTTGCCAATGCCGATGCACCGTCAACTTTAGGATCACCCTCATCATCCAAATGACCAAATAGTAGAGACATCACAATAACCATGTCGCTCGTCGTAGAGATGCCCGAGCGATCCACCTTCCGGGGCCGCCATCCCAGCGTCGGCGAGCTCTAGACTAGGAAGCAATAGACTGCTCATCACGAGACTGACGTGTAGACGAGGTAAGCTAGCGCCAGAATAGACTCGTTTGGTCGGCAGAAGTACAGTTGGCTAGCGACATCATGCCACCCACCTGTTGCACTCTGTAGCCTTTGACAGCCAGATCTGTGTTGGGTTGGCAGCATAGAAAAACCAAAAAATTCTACGATAAGAACAACTAAGCACCAAGATCTATCTACCTAGATACAATCAACGTGTGGATATACATCCATAAAGTACATACCCTTGAAGAGCGACAAAGCGTTACGAGGTTGGACTCGTGGATGATGTAGTCGTTCGCTTGCCGATTTCAAGATCGTGAAAAGGTCCAGCACCGCAACTTAGCGGCACATCCGTGATCACACACACGTCCGGTCCTCCGACAACCTCCACGTCCTCGCTCTAGCGATGCAGCGGAAGCAGCAAATACTTACTCCATCAAAAGCCACCGAGAATATGTATCTCGCTAAGCCAAGACCATGGGGGAATAGTTCTAGAGAGGGAGAGAGATCCTTCGTGAGGAGGTATGAGTGAGATGTGAGAGAGGGGTGCCTTTTATAGGGTGAGGGGGGCGGCCCCTCCAATGTCCGGCGGCCAAGGTGGTGCCCCCACCTCTCCCCTCATTCATGTGGGTGGAGCTCTCACTCACATAAAAACCCTCCACTCAAAATTCCTTTCACATATCATTAATTTTTCACCAAAATCAATGGATCTCTCAATTAATAAAACCATTTATTTATTTTATTCGGAATTTTTTAATTACATTAATTAACAAACATTCACATAAAACCCCTTGCAATATTAAAATTTCACATGTAGAACCAATTTCAGCAATTTCACCCGAAACAGTTCTGGTGTCCATTGAAATAATTCCAGCGCTTTGATATTCTTTCTCTGACATCTTATTTGCTCCAAATGGTGTCGGCGTCCCTTAAGTGTGTTATCATATGGTTCATGCATAGTGCAGACATGATTGAGACCCCTCTATCATCAATAATCAACAGCGGGACCTAGAGATCCGTACTGACTCCCACACATTCAACGGTGACTCTTGTGGTCGTTTGAACCTTTAATGTCGTAACTAAATCCCTTTGTCTTGCGATATATTACATGTCCGAGATTCGATAATCGCCCATACCTAGTTTGATCTCGTTACCAACATATACTCTTTTCTCGTTCCCGTAATATAACATTCACTAGTGGAAAAAGGGTCATCCGTTCGTGCCCCCTCGGAGCATTAGTCCCGGTTGCGCCACCAACCGGGACAAATGTTGGCACGCGTCCCGGTTCGAGCGGGCACGGGGCCCGGAGGCATGCGTCCCGGTTGGTAACGGGGCATACATACCGGTTGAAGCCACAAACCGGGACTAAAGGTTTGGCCATAGCCACGTGGCGTGGCACACACCTTTAGTCCCGATTGGTGGCTCCAACCGGGACGTATTCTCCCGCCCTCTATAAATGCAACGCCCTCTCTGCCTCCACTTTGTTTTTTTCTCTTGGTGGAAGGTGTGAGGGGTGTGCTAGTTTTTTCTCTCCTATGCATGCATTCAAGGTGTTTGATGAAATGTTTGAGTGAATAATCCCGTTCAATTTCTCATAGAACAAAAATATAGAAGGTGTCCGAGACGCACTTGAGCTTTCTCGTCTTTATTTCCCTCGATCGAGGTTAGCAATCTTATCTTTTCTCTGTCATTGATACAATGCATGTGTCGATGTGAATTGGTCATTTCACTATTTATGATGTACTGTTTTTTGATAAACTTACTTATATGATCTGAGATGAGCGGTACGGAATGGATGTACGGTGACCGTGCCAGAGTCGCATATGAAAGGCGTGGATAAATTTATCGATGTGGCTACGGCAAACAAAGAGAATGGTTTTACGTTGTCCATGTGTTCAATGTTGGAACAACAAGGAGTACTCTTCCTCGAAAATCATTCGCCACCGATTATGAAAGGTTTCATGCCCAACTATAATTGTTGGACCAAGCACGGAAAAGAGGGTTATGATGGAAGATGGTGAAGAAGATGATGATGATAACAACTATCATCATATGTTTCTGAATACGGATACCGCAATGGAAGACAATGGAGAGGAAAGAGGTGAAGAACGGGCATCGATGAGCCGCTAATGAACTTGGTAGGGTCATTTCGATGCAAAGCGAGACCGTGAAATGTAAAATGAGAAGTTGAAGTTAGAGGGCATGTTAGAAGATCACAAGAAATTGTTGTACCCAAATTGTGAAGATGGCGGACAAAGCTTGCACCACTAATCGGAATTGTTGCGATGGAAGGCGAGTGTGGTCTAACCGACTCCTCATTTGAAAAGATGTCAAAAATAATAAAGCCAAAGTTTCCAAAACATAACGAACTTCCCGAGAGTACCTACGAAGCAAAGAAGACTCTCCGTCTCCGGGATTCGATGTGAAAAGATACATGCATGCATTAATGATCGCATCCTCTACCATGTAAGGAGTATGAGAATTTAGATAATTTTCCGGTATGCAAGGCGTTGCGATATAAGATCAGACGAGATGGCCCTGGTGATGTTGAGGGAGAGCCCCTCCGGAAGAGGGTTCCTGCTAAGGTTATGTGGTATGCTCCTATAATACCAAGGTTGAAACGCATGTTCAGAAACAAAGAGCATGCCAGGTTGTTGCGATGGCACAAAGAAGACCAAGAAAGACGGAAGTTGAGACACCGCCGATGGGTCACAGTGGAGAAAAATCGAGAGAGACTTCCTGACTTTGCGGTGATGCAAGGAACTTATGGTTTGGTCTAAATACGGATGGCATGAATCCTTTTGGGGAGCAGAGTCGCCACACAACTTGGCCCGTGACTCTATGTATCTACAACCCGCCTCCTTGGTTGTGCATGAAGCGTAAGTTCATTATGATGCCGGTGCTCATCCAAGGCCAAGCAACCGGCAACGACATTGATGTGTACCTTAGGCCATTAGTTGAAGAACTCTTACAGTTGTGGGGCAAACCAGTGTACGTCGTGGGATGAGAACAAAAGAGCCATTTGATCTACGAGGGTTGTTATTCAGAACCATCAATAATTGGCCCGCTCTTAGTAACCTTTCGTGATGCATAAACAAGGGATATAAGGCATGCACACAATGTTTAGATAAGACTGAAGGTACATATTTGCATAAATGCAAGAAGGTTGTGTACTGGCGAATCGACGATTTCTTCCAACCAATCATCCTGAAGAAAGAAAGGCAAGCATTTCAAAGGTGAGGCAGATCACCTAAGAAGCCCGAACTCCCGCCGGTGATGATGTATTTGGTATGGTCAAGGACATAGAAGTAATCTTTGGAAAGGGTCCCGGCGTTCAATCAGTTCCGAACAACGTCGCTACAGGACACGCACCCATGTGGAAGAATAAATCTATATTTTGGGAGCTGCCATATTGGAAAGTCCCGCGTGTCCGCTCTTCAATCGACGTGATGCACGTGACGAAGAATCTTTGTGTGAACCTACTAGGATTCCTAGGCGTGTATGGGAAGACAAAAGATACACCAGAAGCACGGGAGGACCAACAAATTATGAAAGACCAAAGAACATGCATACACATAACAAGACGGATAAAGGGCGTCACTTAAGTCGTGCCAGCTATGCTCTTACCAAAGTATAGAAGGAAATCTTTTTTGAAGGCCTTTACAGTATCAAGGTGCTGTCGGGCTTCTCATCTAATATAAAGGAGATAATAAATATGGCAGAGAAAAAGTTCCAAAACCTGAAGTCTCATGACTGTCACGTGATTATGACGCAGTTGCTTCCGATTGCATTGAGGGGGCTTCTACCGGAAAATGTTCGAGTACTCATTGTGAAGTTGTGTGCATTCCTCAATGCAATATCTCATAAGGTAATCAATCCAGATATTCTGCCAAGGTTACAAAAGGATGTGGTGCAATGTCTTGTTAGTTTTGAATTGGTGTTCCCACCATCCTTCTTCGATATTATGATGCATCTCCTGGTTCACCTAGTGGAAGAGATTGCCATTCTCGGGTATTTCGCACAATATGTTCCCTTTGAGAGGTTCATGGAGTCTTAATGAAATATGTTCATAACCGTTAGACCGAAGGAAGCATCTCCAAGGATATGGAATGAGGAGGTCATTGAGTTTTGTGTTGACTTTATTCGACCTTAAGCCGATTGGTGTTTCTAACTCGCGGCATGAGGAAGACTAAGTGGAAAAGGCACTGGAAAGAAAGCAATGATATGTAGGGACGGGGATTCTTTCACTAAAGCACACTACTGCTTCTACATAATTCCACCTTGGCAACTCAGATATCGAGGAACACAAGAATATTGTACGCTTCAAAAATCCGGGAAGCTTTGAATCATGGATTACAGATGAACACATGAAGTCTTTTGGTTGGATGCGACACATCTCTTGAATGACACCACCGTTGGAGATCGGCTATACTTGTTGTGTGTCACCATCTTCTCACTGTTGAATTTCCAAGGGTACGGAATAAATGGGAATACATTCGATCGCCCAAGATAAAAGAGCACCAACCAAAATAGTGGTGTCCGCTTTGATGCAATAGGCGAGAATGGACAAAAGGACACATATTATGGTTACATAGAGGAGATATGGGAACTAGACTATGGAGTCTCTTTTAAGGTCCCTTTGTTTCACCGCAAATGGGTCAACCCGAATGGGGAAGGGCAAAGATAGACCAGGTTACGGAATGACAACAGTGGATCTCAACAATCTTGGTTATAGAGATGAACCATTCGTCCTAGCCAATGATGTGTCTCGTGTTTTCTATGTGAAGGACATGTCCTCGGACCAAAAAAGAAAAAATATGCAAACGAATACATCATATGATGAGCCAAAGGCCACATAGTTTTTTCAGGGAAAAGAAACATCATGGGAATCGAGGAAAAGATGGACATGTCAAGATTATAATAAGTTTGATGAAATTCCGCCTTCACAAAGGAAATGACCCAAGCATTCCGTTAAGTAAAGAAGATGCTCCATGGTTACGTCTGAAGCGATCATAAGGAAGGACATATGCCAAGAAGTTCATGCTCATATTATGTAACTCTAGTTCATGTCTTTCGCGGTTTGTGGCTTGACCGAAGGATATCTTTCGCGGTGTGAGGCCTTTAGTCCCGGTTTTGTAGTCTTAGTTTTAATATTAATAAATGTCTTGAGTGTTAGTCCCGTTTTGTGGCTGGACCGGGACTATGAAGAAGTTGTCCCGATTCATACTTACCATTAAGATCTGATCTCCAAACGTACTTACCATTAGTGCTGACTCGTGTTTTGTCCCGGTTGGTGTCTCCAACCGGGACTACAGGTTGATCTTTAGTTCCGGTTGGTGACACCATCCGGGACAAGGTACACGCCGCATGATATAATGTCGACACTCACCCCTTTCATTAGTGCTGCCTGGCCCAGCCTATCTTCATGCACACCATAGAGATCCAATGCAAGTTCTAACGATGCTCGTCCCCTATCTTCATGCACACCGGTTCGACCATAGTTAGAAATTCAGATAATTCAAAACGGGCATAATAAATTCAAAAAAAACCTCAACAATGAAAATCCTTCGTGTGGTGTCATATTATGTTACATAGTTGAATGGAAAAATACCGGACTTGGTATATTGATCATGTTTCAAAAACCTTCACAAATGACCTATCATGTTCGAGGTTTCATGGCTTTCGGTCCAAATGACCGATGTTATAATTGAATCACGGCATAGTTTGTGATGCTATGACCATATTATGAATGTGTGTGGACATTGGTATGGAGAACAATGTTGCAGGAGAAAGTTTTCCTTTTGTCGCATACGGAAAAGCCCTTTTCCATTTTCCCGAAAAACGGTCGCTTTGTGAAGTAACCACCAAAATGCCGCTTCGTAATGCTACCGTCCCATTTTCCTAAAATACTATACCACCTTACATGGACTATCTCCCAACCGGACATCTCAAACCTTTTCTTCCATCCCGGTAAAATGACAAATGTCCCGAATCGGTAGGGAAGTGGTCCGTTTGTACTATGTACATGATCTATCGCCCGTGATTTTTGAAAAATCATTTTAGACTCGCAATATGTGGTTTCTTCAGAGATCCAATGAAAGTTCTAACGATGCTCGTCCCCTATCTTCATGCACACCGTTCGACCATAGTTAGAAATTGAGATAATTCAAAACGGGCATAATAAATTCAAAAAATCCGAACAATGAAAATCCTTCGTGGTGTCATATTTATGTTACATAGTTGAAAGGAAAAATACGGACTTGGTATATTGATCATGTTTCAAAAAACCTTCACAAAATGACCTATCATGTTTGAGGTTTCATGGCTTGTCCAAATGACCGATGTTATGTGTGAATCACGGCATAGTTTGTGATGTTGTGCCCATATTATGCATGCGTGGACATTGGTATGGAGAACAATGTTGCAGAGGAAGTTTTCCTTTTGTCGCATAAAAGCCCTTTTCCATTTTCCGAGCTAAAAAACGGTCGCTTTTGTGAAGTAACCACCAAAATGCCGCTTCGTAATGCTACCGTTCATTTTCCTAAAATACTGCACCACCTTACATGGACTATATCCCAACCGGACATCTCAAACCTTTTCGTCATCCCGTAAAAGGACAAACGTCTGGAATCCAGAGGAAGTGGGTCCGGTTTGTACTACAGTACATGATCTATCGTCCGTGATTTTTGAAAAATCATTTTAGACTCGCAATATGTGGTTTCTTCAGAGATCCAATGCAAGTTCTAACGATGCTCGTCCCCTATCTTCATGCACACCGTTCGACCATAGTCGAAATTCAAACAATTCAAAACGGGCATAATAAATTCAAAAAATCCGAACAATGAAAATCCTTCGTGGTGTCATATTATATTACATAGTTGAAAGGAAAAATACCAGACTTGGTATATTGATCATGTTTCAAAAACCTTCACAAAATGACCTATCATGTTCGAGGTTTCATGGATTTCGGTCCAAATGACCGATGTTATGTGCTGAATCACGGCATAGTTTGTGATGTTGTGCCCATATTATGCATGTGTGTGGACATTGGTATGGAGAACAATGTTGCAGGAGGAAGTTTTCCTTTTGTCGCATGGAAAAGCCCTTTTCCATTTTCCGAGCGCAAAAAAGGGGTCGTTTTGTGAAGTAACCACCAAAATGCCGTTTCAGAATGCTACCGTCCCATTTTCCTAAAATACTATACCACCTTACATGGACTATCTCTCAACCGGGACATCTCAAACCTTTTCGTCCATCCCGGGTAAAAAGGACAAATGTTTGCCGAATCGGCAGGAAGTGGGTACGGTTTGTACTACAGGTACATGATCTATCGCCCGTGATTTAAAAAAAAATCATTTTTAGACTCGCAATATGTGGTTTCTTCAGAGATCCAATGCAAGTTCTAACAATGCTCGTCCCCTATCTTCATGCACACCGGTTCGACCATAGTTAGAAATTCAGATAATTCAAAACGGGCATAATAAATTCAAAAAAAATCCGAACAATGAAAATCCTTCGCGTGGTGTCATATTATGTTACGTAGTTGAAAGAAAAAATACCAGACTTGGTATATTGATCATGTTTCGGAAAAACCTTCACAAAATGACCTATCATGTTCAAGGTTTCATGGCTTTCGGTCCAAATGACCGATGTTATGTGCTGAATCACGGCATAGTTTGTGATGCTGTGACCATATTATGAATGTGTGTGGACATTGGTATGGAGAACGATGTTGCAGGAGAAAGTTTTCCTTTTTGTCGCACGGAAAAGCCCTTTTCCATTTTTCGAGCGCAAAAAACGGGTCGTTTTGTGAAGTAACCACCAAAATGCCGTTTCACAATGCTACCGTCCCATTTTCCTAAAATATTAGACCACCTTACATGTACTATCTCCCAACCGGGACATCTCAAACCTTTTCGTCCATCCCGGGTAAAAAGGACAAATGTCTGCCTGCCAGTTCAAAAAAAATCCGAACAATGAAAATCCTCCTGCCATTTTTTCCCGCCATTTCTTCCCGCCGGTTCTTCCCGCCAGTTCTTCCCTCCAGTTATCTTCCTGCCATTTCTCACTATATATATATATATGTAGGGTTGGCCTCCATTGTCATTGCACATCCCAGGGAGGCGGAGGCGCTGGCGCCGAACTACCCTACCCACCGGCTTTGTCCCCGTCACCGGATCTTTGGCCGAGGCGTGGTTCCTCCCGTCCCTCTAGGTGTGGCGCGTCGGATGGCCATCATGAACCAAGATTACTTGAGCTCACGCCGAGCAATGGAGGAATCACGGATGGCATCCCGACTATTTGTCGACTTGGGAAGCCTTCTTCGTGGATCGGCGTGAGAGGGCACTTGCGAGCACGGCGGAGGAGGGCCCACCTCCTTCGAACTTCAACGAGGCCGTCGGCTGTGGTGGCGCACGGACTCTCCAAAGCGTCATGGCTCACGACACGCCGACTCTAGCCTCACCGCGCTACCCTCAAGTCCAGCCCCACTCAGACTCAACCTTCTAGGTTCAACTACTGGCGACCCGACGGCGATAGCGACGACCAACGGCATGAATGACGACTACAAAGGGCGATTATTACAGGTGTAGGCAGGAGCATGACTGAAATATTCCAACATTGCAAAACAAGTTCGGCCGATTATGGCTTAATCTGGCCATGTATCTTAATTTTCAGTTCTTCTATGTAACTTTGTGTTAGTTGTGTTATGTACTTTAATTCCGGTTCTATCCTAATCAAATTTTCTTTCCGCCCATTATTTTCCGTCCTTTTTTTGCGCCCATTAAAAACAGAGAATGGTTTTGTATTACTTATTCAAATCCAAACACTTTTTATGTTTAAAGTTTTTCTAAATTCCAAATTGATATTAAAAAAAATATAAGTTAATTCATTTTTAATTGTAAATGGTTCATATTTTAAATGGTTACATTAATTATTTTTTAAAACAGAAAATGGTTTTGAATTATTTATTCAAATCCAAACACTTTTTTTGTTTAAAGTTTTTCTAAAATCCAAATTAATATTCAGTAATTCATTTTTAATTTTAAATGGTTACATTAATTATTTTTTAAAAATAGAAAATGGTTTTGGATCATTTATTCAAATCCATACACTTTTTATGTTTAAAGTTTTTCTAAATTCCAAATTAATATTTAAAAAATATAAGTTATTTCATTATTAATTTTAAATGGTTCATAGTTTAAATGGTTACATTAATTATTTTTAAAAACAGAAAATGGTTTCGAATTAGTTATTCAAATTCAAACACTTTTTATGTTTAAAGTTTTTCTAAATTCCAAAGTAATTATCATTTAAAAAACATTACAAATTTAAACCCCAAAATAAAAAATAAGGCGGAAACAGAGAGAAAATACCTGAAAATTTTTTAAAACAGGAGAATACGTCCCGGTTGGAGCCACCAAACGGGACTAAAGAAGCCCTGCGTGCGCGCCCCTTTATCTGCTGAAAATGGGAGTACACGTCCCGGTTGGTGACCCTTTAGTCCCGGTTGGAGCCACCAACCGGGACAAAAGGTCCTTCCTTTACATACGCGTGCCTCTTCTTCTTCTTCTTCTTCTTCCCCTTCTCCATTCTCTGCAACCACCCGACGCCGCAGGAAGACGCCGCCCATCGCCATCTCCGTCCATCGCCGCTTAGGTATCGCCTGCGTCTCCGCCAGATTGCCGTCGACGGCCGCCCACCTCCTCTCCTCTCACCTGGCCACAAGGCCGCCGCCACCCGGTATCGATGCGTTCGCCTTCTCCTCGCCTCATTGCCCGGGATCACCGCCACCACCACGACCGCCTCCTCCTTTCCCCGCAGGCTCGGCCTTGCCGCCACCGACTCACGCCACTCCACGTGCCGACCGCTGTCGCCGCAACGCCGCCACCGCGAGGAGATCCGTCACCTCACCCCCGACGCCGTCTCACCTTCCGCCGCCGCCGAGGACCGCCACCGCCCCAACCGTCGTCGGCTGCTCCGGTGAGCTTCCCCTCGCGTGCTTCCTCTGCCCTCCGATCAACATCCAATGGTCTGGACCATTTACTAGTCATCCTAGGGCGCTGACTGGTCAGCGCCACGTCGGCGTGGTCAAACGGTCACATTTGACTATTTACTTTAATTCGATTTATTTTGGCAGATTTTAGATGGAACTTGTAAAATTCATAGAAAATAATCTACTTAAGTAGTATATGTATATTATCATATTTTTTTATATATTATCATATTTTGTATTTGTATATGTATTTATATATGTATATGTATATTATCATATTTTGTACATACTATTTTTCGTCCCCGCTGTCGGCCTCCACGTGCTGCCCCGCTGTCGGACTCCACGCGGTGCCCCGCTGTCGGACTCCACGCGGTGCCCCGCTGTCGCGCCTCCACGTGCTCCTCGCCGGCGCTCCAAGCCTCGCCGACTCCGGCCACCGCCTCCACCGCTGATTCCGGCCACCCCGAACCCCGGACTTATTATTTATAAGTTAGAAAAATATGTATAATATACCAAAATGTTCAAAAAATGAAACCTACCTACTTAAATAATCTACCAAGTTTGATTATAAGAACATAGTAACCCCTCACAGGTGATTCTGGAGTTTCCCTGAGTTAGGGTTTGCGCCCCTCGGAACCCTGTTTAATTTGTCGAGCGTGCTTTAGGGTTACTTTTCAATACAATTTAACTTGTCATATCGTCATACTTGCTTGATCATTGCATCGATGCTATAGGGTTTCCCTTTATTTTCGGTGTTTGGATTATTAGGTTTATTATTAGTTAGGTATTATTAGGTTTATTAATTAGTTTGGTATTATTAGTCTTCGGCCCTATCTTAAAAACCCTATCTTAGATAAGGAATCATTAATACCCCTTAGGTGCATGTGGGTTCGACGATGTGCCTTCGCCAGGGCATTCCGAACCCTCTTAAATCGATTCCAATATGGTATTTTGTTAGTATCTAGTGTTACCTATCTGCTGGATAGTTTCCCTTTTGTAGCCTTATACTCATGTTCCCCTCTCATATGCATCCGAGGTTTCTCCGAACTAGGTTTTACGCCCCTCGGAACTCCGGAATATTGATTTTAGTTGATTTTAGCTAGAGTTACCTATCTACTACACGGTTTCCTTTTTGTAGCTAGGTTTAGGGTTTAGGGTTTCTCTTCATTTTTATTATTGTGTATGTATATATTAAGGTTTCTCTGAATCAGGGTTTATATCTCCCAACACCGTACCTAACTTTCTCATTTAGCCACTTTGACTTATTCGTTTTTCCACCTACGCAGAAAATATGGACCCACACGTTAGAGACAAAGAAAAGGAAGAGTTGATCCAAGGTGTGATCCCTGGGGAATAAAATTTAGACGTATCAACGTTTCTGAACAACTCCGGTGAGGGTGATCCTCTTTTTACCGGAATAGACGACTTGTTTGTGGTTGAAGGTGTTGCTCAGGGAGAAGGCGATGCCTTGTGTAATCGAGAAGACGCATTCGGCGAGGTGCATGTAATATAATTAATTCATTAATTAATCATCTGCTATCTATATAGAAATAGTAACGATCTTTCTTCTTTTAGCCCTCCGGATCGAAGGAATCTAAAAAGAGCGAGAGGCCCAACCAAAAAGTTGCAAGACCATGAGAGGTTCAGGATCGAAGATGTCGTGAAGACGGCAATCCGACGGGCTCCCGGTTGTCGGAACAAATTTGTGGCACAATGCAGAGTAATCGTTAGGGACTTAATCCCGATCACCATTAGAAATTGGAATAGGCCTGCTAATGCGGATGAAGAGGGAACATGTTTATTTGTCCCTAACCACGCCAAAGATTTACTATGGAAGAGGCTCATGGTTAATTTCAAACTACCAAAGATAGAGCTGGATCCAAATGCGGAGGATCCAGTTGAGGACGCCTTACAACATGGGAGAGCCATGGAGGCTAAGGTCAGGGAGTGGGCTTTGAAGAAGATGGCCCATGTTTCACCAACTGGAAGAAAAGATTGCACCTTGACTATGTCGTGAAAGAGAAGACTCCGGATTTCAAGAATATTCAGTTTGAGAAGATAAAACCATTCTGGGTTGAGTTTGTGGAATACAAGACATCAGAAAAATCTAAGAAAATGTCTGCAACGAATAAGTTGAATGCTGCTAACAAGAAGTATCACCATACTATGGGGCAAGGTGGCTACAGGGCTGGAATTCCTAAGTGGGAGAAACTTGAGAATGAACTGCGTGCTAAAAAGATCACCCCAGAGATAGACGATTGGGTAGAACATGCAAGGAATTGGTTTTATGGGCATGGGGGCACGTTGGACTCGGAAGGGAGGTGTATATATAACATACGACATAAAGAAGACCCCTTGCCAATCGAGAGGATGAGAAAAGCAGTAAAGACTGTTAAAGATGGGGACTTCATTCCCGATAGAGAGAATGATGAGCTCACACTCGCCCTTGGAAATAAGGAACATGATGGATGAACACGAGGCACAAGAGGCTCCCAACCATGGAGGACTGGGTTTCCCGAAGAGAGGAAGAAATATCCTGATAGAAGCCGTCAGAGGAGAAAGGACAGTACGGAAGTTGAAGCAGATAGTCAGAAAGAGCGAATGCGTTTAATTGAAGAACAATTAAAGCAACAACAAGATGAAATTAACGCACTTAAAGAGAAAAGTACTACCGGCCCATCTCAGCAGCACACTGCATTCGATGCTACCGGCCTATCGAATAATCGAAAAAGCAGTGTGGCTTCCACCGAGATCCCGGGTGATGACAATGGCGATGGCGATGGTGCATCGACGATGGCTCCTGTTGGCTACCCAGTGGATGATATCACAGAGATGACACACTGCGAGCTACATGTCAAAGTTGTGAACATATCAATGAAGGTGGCGGTCGGCTATGCCTTACCAATTGGACCCACACCAACTTACCACTGTCGTCCGATTCCATAGGGCTACGTTGTTGTCGGGGTGGATGAAATCATGCCCACCTTTGAGGTTTTGGATCTTCACTACCCTGCAGGTGAAGGGGATGTGACTGTACTGGGAGACATAAAAAACGTCACCATTCTATGGCCAAAGGAATGTATCGTGCTTCGAAATCACACGCCAAGGCCATCTTTGCCGCCGCCTCACCCGTCTCCAGCGAGGTCGCCGCAGCCGCCTCGCCTCACCCGCTCTCTCACCCGCCCGCTCCTCACCCGCCCGCTGCCTCACCAATCTCCGGCGCAGCCATCGCCGCGGGAGCCATCGCCGGCGCCTCAGGATAAAAAGCGTAAGCGTACCGCTACTATGCGTCGTGGTAAGCGATCGCCTAAACGTAAACAAGAGACTATTCCAAAAGTACCAAAGGTTCCTCCCAAGAGAGCTTATGACTGTACTGAAGAGGAGACCGCGGCGATCGTTGATGCGGAAACGACAGCGTTTTTCGCTAAGCCGAGGCAGCCGAAAGAGCCAGATTTCCCCAGCACGAAAGAAGAAAAAGCCAAAGTGTTGTGTACACATATCATTGTCCGGATCCAAAGGCCCCGAAGTGACAGAAATTGGGACAACCTGAGGGGATGGCTGTGATGTGAGGATCACATGTGTTCATGGAGTATTAATTCTTTGCTCCGGTGCTCTATTAAAAGGAGTACCTTAATTGCCAGTAGATTCCCTTGAGGCCCCGCTGCAACGGGCTGGCAGGACAAAATATGTTGTGCAAGTTCTCATTGCGAGCACGTATGACTATAGATGGAACACATGCCTATGATTGTTTAGTATTTGGATACTTTATCTTATTTATCTGCAATTGCCCTAGATCTTAAAGTTACATGAATAGTCTCGTCCATGTAATGCTCGTCCATCCATCCTTATGCCTACCACACTCATATCCTACTATTTGCTACTATTGTTACTCTTTGCTTTTATCATTACTTTGCTATTACTACTACAAAACTATTGCTACTGATAAACTGTTGTGAGCAAGACTATTTCCAGGTGCAGCTGAATTCATAAATCAGTTGTTAAGGCTTATAAGTATTCTTTGGCTCCCCTTGTGTCGAATCAATAAATTGGGTAATACTACCATCGAAGACTGTTGCGATCTCCTATACTTATGGGTCATTAAGACTATTTTCTGGCGCCATTGCCGGGGAGCATAGCTTTATTTGTAAGTTCACTTGGATCTATTATTATTCATTGCTATTACTTTCATCATGGAGAAGTCTCGTGATGGAAAGTTTCCTATTTTACCATCCACTACAAGAAAAGATACAGTTCTAAACACCTTTGCTACTCTTGATTCACCATCTGTTATAATTAAGCTTGTTACACCACCACATACACATGCTACACGCACTGCTACTACTGCTGAATCTGAAATTGCTTCTGATACTCATGATGTTACTTCTACTGTGCTTGATGCAAGTGGTTCATTAGGTCCTTTCCTAGATGCTACTATTGCTAGAAATATTTTGGGAAACACTGAAACTCCTAGTGAAGACACTATTACACCTGTTAGCTCACCTGAGTCTAGAGAGAGATATGATATTAATGATGGTTACATTGAAATGACTGATGAATGTATTGAAGAGTACCAAAACACACGTGGTACTAGTGTTATTAGGAGTCTCCTTAAGAGACGTACCATTATTCCTAAATTGTCTTCTAATGCTAAGTTTGCTACTTCTCCCATAGACACTAAAGATAAAGATTATGATTTCTTTCTTGATTTATCCTATATAAACATTGTTGAGAAAGAATCTTTTTGTGAGACTGAAAATGGAAGTGCTGTAGCTCATATGAATGAGCTTTCCACTATGAGTGCCTTATTCTCTAATGATTTTAAGATGCGCGAGTACTTTGTTACAAAGATCTTTCATTTTTCACTAAAAGGAGAAGCTAAAGCTTGGTTTAATAGATTACCTCATGGATCCATTGATAGCCCTGATTGCTTGATTGATTTTTTCTTTCAGAAATATTTTCCTCTCAGTGCTAGACATGCTGGTTTGCAGATTTTTTTTGATTTTAAACAGGGAGAAGAAGAGAAACTGCCTGAGTCATGGACAAGGTTCTGTGCCTTGATTCATGCACATCCGGGATGTCCATTACCTAAAAATGAGCTTGATATTTATTATAATGTACCAACTGATGATTCTAGGACATACCTAGATAGTTTTGCTGATTGTGTTTTCAGGAAAAGAACTCATGCAGAACCTGAATAATTAATGGCTAAAATAAGCAATAATTATGATGATTGGACTTCAACTGAGCTAATTATACCTGAGCCTACTACACCTGAACCAATTGTGGCTGAACCAACTCCAACACCAACACCAAAGAAGAGGAGAATGATTGCATTAAATGATGAAGTGATGAAAGAAGCTAGAAATGTCTTAAGGAGAAAGGTATTAGATCTGAAGATGTGAAGAATCTACCTCCTATAGAAGAATTATGTAAGCCAATTCCCCACTCATCCACTATTGAGGTACGATATTCCCTATGGTAAACCTCCTGATCAATTCTTAGAGGAACTTGACATTTTTATTGTTAAACAAGGTAATTTTAACAAATAAGTTCAGAATCATTTATTGGAAAACTCTAGAGCTATTAATGAGTTGAAAGATATTGTGGAAATAACTGCTAATGATGTTAAAATGCTTGTTAAACATTTCTAAATGGTTTAAACCAAAATTGATCAACTTGCTAAGGTACAAAAAGATTTGCTAGTTAATGCTTCTAGAGATAAACATGTTTATGGAATTAGAACTAGGAGTGGTACAGCCACTCAAGATCCTTTATATCCTGAAGGACACCCTAAAAGAATTAAGAAGGATTCTCAACAAGCTAAAAATAGTGGTAGTCCTCATAAGAGAAAGAAACAGAAACATAAAACGGTTGAGGAACCTCCTGAACCTGCTGTAGATCCTAATAGTATATCTGTCTCTGATGCTGAAACTAAGAGTGGTAATAACAACAATGATGCGTCTGATAAGGAAGAAATTGAGAAGAACCCGAGAAACAAACTAAGAACATTAGGTACACTAAAAAAGATTTTTTTGCTAATAAACATGGTAGTGAGAGAGAACCTTGGGTGCAGAAACCTATGCCTTTTCCCAATAAGAAACACAAGTCAAAGGAGGAAGAACATTATAACAAGTTTTGTGAGTGGATGAAACCTTTATTTTTGCAAATTCCTTTGACTGATGCTATTAAGTTGCCTCCTTATTCAAAGTATATGAAGGATATTGTCTCTAATAAAAGAAAGATTCCTAATGAGGAAATTTCTACTTTGCTTGCTAATTATTCCTTCAATGGTAAGGTTCCAAAGAAACTTGGTGATTGTATTCCAACTATTCCTTGCTCTATTAAGAATAATTATGTTAGAACTGCTTCATGTGATTTGGGAGCTAGAGTTAGTGTTATGCCTTTTTCTCTCTACAAGAGACTCCGGCTAGAAAAGTTGATACCAACTGATATATCTTTGCAAATGGCTGAAAAGTCAACTACTATTACTGTTGGTATATGTGGGGATGTTCCTGTTCAAGTGGCTCATAATTTCTTGGTTTTAACTGATTTTGTTGTGCTTGAGATGCCTGAAGACGATAATATGTCCATTATTCTTGGGAGACCTTTTCTTAATACTGCAGGTGCTGTCATCAATTGTAATCAAGGAAAAGTAACTTTTAATATTAATGACAAAGAGCATATTGTCTATTTCCTCAAGAATATTGATAAGAGTTATTGCCTGAATTCTATTGAAAATATTGAAAGCATCAAAGTTGAAAAAATATATTGTCCCATTTCACAAGAAAGTTTTGAAACTATTATGATTGGAACTATTGCTATCAAGTTTGAGGTAACATAATCATTTTGTGAAATGCAAAGTCTTGCTTCATATAAGATTGTTTTGGTAACAAGACTTGATAAACCTTGTCAACAAAGGGATTTTAATAAACAAAACAATGCTTTCGCAGTGGTTATACTTGCTCACTTTTATTTTTCTCCTTTCCAGTGTTTGCTCTTCCTCTTGTTAGTTTTAGTTTTGCTAGTTGGTTGCTTGTTAGAGTGTCTTAGAACTTTTGTAGTTTTAGTTTTGGTTTGCTTTTTTATTCTTCTAAAAAATCTTTTCTTGCGAGAAAATCAATTTTCATAACCTGAAAATTGGCCAAAAATAAAGTTTTCCGGAAAATTCCAGAAAAATTATATTAAAATTTTCCTCGAAAAAGGGGCAGAAGGACACCTGGAATGGCCCAGGGGGACCCACCAGGGCAGCACACCCCCTGGTGGCGCGGCCAGCCCCAAGGCGCGCCTGGCCTGGGTGGGACCCACCTGTGGCCCTCCAAGTTGTCTCCTTCTAGACACTTCTTTCTCTCTCCCGAAAACACCGAAAAACTTTCTCAAGCTCGAGTTCCTGCTGTTCTTGCTCCCGATTTTCGATCTCCTTGCTCAACCCATCTTTGCTGCTGATTTTTTGGAGGGATTACTCTCTGGTATGTGCCTTCTCTGCTTGTCCAATTAGATTTTGGATTGGTAGATTGTATCTTGAGTATTTTTCTACTATAGCTGACAGGCTGTGTGAGCTTGTATGCTTATTCTATGCTTAGAGATTTCATTTTGATGCATGTTTAGCTCTCTAGTAAGTTCCTATGGTAGTTCCTCATCATTTATCAACTTGGAAATTACTTGGTTTGATGTTTGTCTAAAAATTTCAGAAAAAGGGCATGGACAACCACACCTTTGGAGAAGTGATTAAGAGTGATGCACCTAGGAGGACAAGACCTTTGAGATCATCCTCCCGTGCTAGGCCATCATACAATTAGGATCTTATTACGCCGCGCTTTGGCAACGAGGGAGATGAGGGGGATGCGCACCCTTGTACCTTCCCTCGTTTTACCTTTTTGCAGGCTGCATGGATTCTCAATGATTTTCTAACTTTGGTTTAGAGAGTTAGTCTAACTGATTATATGCAGGATGAGAGTGAGCAATATGCTATGCTCACCAAAATCCAGACTAACAGTTCAGTTGTGCTGCAGATGACGGGTGTGCCGGCGGAGTGCATGGTGTTGCAGCCGAACATCCACAAGGAGAAGAGCAAGGTTTTCAGCACCAATGAACGAAGAATAAAACATTTGTGACCATAGTTCGATGACGGCCATGTCGACAAGCGGATGGAGGCTATGTGCAGTGCTGAGGAAATACATGCATGTATAAGGTAAGACATGTTACACGTGTGGACGAGGAAGGTCGTTTCTGCGCGGACATGTGCGCCGACGACGAGGAAGGCTCAGCCTACACGCATGTGCACGACTGGAGAGGTGGTGCCCTCCAAGGAGTGCACTTTGGCTAGGTGCATGGAAAATGAGAAGAGCAGGAGAAGAGCAGGCGCCTGACAACATAGCAGCTGACCAGATTGATCGACCATGTCGATGTCCTGGCCCGTAATGGAGTACTCTGTCAACGTAACCCCAACCCCATGATTGCTTTCGCTCATCAAGATAATTTTGCATCTCGAGACAAGGTATGTAACCCAATCGATTGCTTTACTTCCAAATTGTCTCTTATAACTTACAAATTAGTCAATGTTTAAATGAACATTTTTGTTTATCATATAATATTCTATACACTACGAAAGCAAACCAATCTATTTATTGTGATCATTTCATTGACTCATCAATAACAATTTATCTATTATCAATTAAATCTTCCTTTTCATGAAAAGTGGCACTTTAGCATAAATATACATATTCCACTCTAAAGTACATATAAGTTGAATCTGTTTGATACTGGTCCATCTCTTTCTAAATCGATCTCTATACTCGAAATGAGCCTTTACCAGTGTCCCATTAATTGTACGTTTCTACAAATATTAATTGTATCAAGCTTGTATATTTGCAAGTTCTTGACATTTTGGGTGGTTGCTAGCTTTATCTTGATATCTATGGCAAGTGGATGTCTATGACTATTTATTAGATTTATTTTCTAACAATAGTTTAAATTCTTGTTTTCTTATGTCCTAGGCCCTTGAGAAAGTACATGATAGCATCATGCATGTTGTTACATGCAGACATCTCGTTTAGACCGACATGAGATATAAATTTCAGTGAATGAGATGATCCTTATATATACTTGTAATGATTAGATTTTCAAATATTTGAATTTTTTTTTCATTCAGACAGTGGCGGAGCCAGCTCCCGGTGACCCCGGGCGGCTGCTCGGGCTCGTCCAGTGAGTGGCCACTAATCCTTTACACTAATACGATCAATTAACACTGATGCATGCTAAGCAAAACTCAGCTAATCGTTCATGTATGCTTGCCATGCCTGGGATCCACGAGCCAGCTAGCTCCGCCACTGCATTCAGACTTGTTACAACATTAATTGGTGTTGTCTTTCGATAATATACTAACAAAGATAGTCACCCTCTCTGTTCCTAGAATGACATTTATTGATATGATATGATGTAACATGCTAAACATGATATTTGCAAGTCTTTGAAGCAAAACATGTCCAACTTGCAAAGTTTTCTCACATTGATGTATTTTTAGGTTTCTAGAGAATGATATCCAATCAGATAAACCAAATAATGATTTATGGAATTTTAACTATTTGACATCAACTAACCGTGAAGAGATTAGAACAAAACATTCACAATTTTATTTGATATGTCTAAGTTTATCGGGACAGTTGCAATGCACGGGTATTCTGCTAGTAAATATTTGAACCACATGTCGGAATTAAGATCCGTTTTCACTTTTGGAACCCTCGCAACGAACTCTTCAAAACTAGATCTCATATGTATATGTTTTGGCAAAAAACTTAACATGCAACTTTTGTGTGCGAACGATCAACTTTGATTCATGACAAAGCAACTTTTGTGCGCTGAGGGAAAACTACATTAGAGCCTGATAAGGCAACTTTAGTGCCCGTCTGAGCAACTTTGGTGTCCGTCTGAGCAATATTCGTATCTTGACAAATTTGAGTCACCTAATGAGCCTGGAGAGACAACTTGCCTCGCCAGGCACCGAAAGTTTCCTCGTCAGGCAAAAGTTACCTCTCCGGGCACCAAAGTTGTCTCGCCGGGCAAAAGTTTGCCGGGCAAAAGTTTGCTGATTTGCCCTACTGAGCAACTTTGGTGCCCGGTGAGGAAAAATTTGTTTCGCTGGGCTCCGAAATTGCCTCGCCAGGCACCCAAGTTGTCTTGCCGGGCAAAAGTTGCCTCGTCGGACTCTAAAGTTGCCTCGCCGGGCTTTAAAGTTGTCTCGCCGGGCACTGAAGTTGCCTCGTCGGGCTTCAAAGTTGCCTCGCCGGGAACCAAAGTTGCCTCGCCGGGAAAAATTTGCCTCGTCGGAAAAAATTTGCCTCGTGGGGCACCGAAATTGCCTCGCCGGGCACCGAAGTTGTCTCGCAGGGCAAAAGTTGCCTCGCCGGGATACAAAGTTGCCTCGCGGGATCCGAAGTTGCCTCGCCGAACAAAAGTTGCCTCGTCGGGCTCCGAAGTTGCCTCTCCGGGCTTCAAAGTTTTTGAAAGTTGCTAAGTCGGGCACCAAAGTTGCCTCGCCGGGCTTTGAAGTTGCCTTCCCAAGCTCGAAGTTGCTCAACTGCAGAGCCCGACGGGGCAAATTATGTGCCTGACAAAGCAGCTTCGGTAGTCCATTAGGATGGCGGTGTGGCAGTGGGTGGGAACGTCTCTTCTTCGGTTAAGCCGCTTCCCGCCGAGGCAACTTCGAAGCCCGAAGTTGCTCAGTAGGGAACAAGTTGCCTTGTCGGGCTTCGAAGTTGCCTCGTTGGATACAAAAGTTGCTCAGTAGGTAAGAAGTTGCCTTGTCGGGCTTTGAAGTTGCCTCATCGGGCACCAAAGTTGCTCAGTAGGGCACCCGAAGAAGGCATCATTTTTTGCGCACTAAAGTTGCTTTGCTGCACACCAAAGTTGCCCAGTCGGCAACAGAGTTGCTATGTTGGACAACAAAGTTGTTTTTATCGCGAAGTTGTCTCGTGCACAAAAGTTGTTTTGTTATGCACAAAAGTTGCTTTATCGTGCACAAAAGTTGCTTATTAAAAAAGTTTGTCAAAACATAGGCAAACGAGATCTAGTTTTAAAGATCTCGTCGCAAGGGTATCAAAAATGAAAACGGATCGTAATTTTGATGCGAGGTTCAAAAGTTATCTTGTTTAAAATTTTTCAAAAAAAAATTAATTGCACGACGACATCCTATTTGCATGCATCTGAAAGAGTTGGTAATTAATGGACCACATGAGCTTGTCAGTTTAGATTTCTCTTCATTTTCATTTGGTCAACGGGGGAAAAGTTTGCGATGTAAAGCGCTCGGGACGTCAATCCAGCGCCCGGGCGCCCGCTAGACTGAATACTTACGGGCGCCGCGCTAAATTGACGTCCTGAGCGCACGCGCTAACGACAAATCCCCGTGGGTCACTCCTACCAAATCTCCGGTGCACCTCTAAAAAGGCAAGTCTCTATTGTCCCTGTCTTATACGGAACAGAAAAGGAAAGGACTCTATGCAATTACCGCATCCTCCACCTACCGCTGCGCTAGATTGTAGTCCCGAGCACATCAACAAAAAAGAAAGTTCCGTACATTAATTTCTTTTTTCTAGAAATTGGAAATACTATAACGTTTCAAAACTAGATCCCATTTGTACATGTTTCGGCAAAAACACTTAACAAGCAACTTTTATGTGCGATCGACCAACTTTGATTCATGACAAAGCAACTTTTGTGCGCTAAGGGAAAACTACATTAAAGCCTGATAAGGCAACTTTAATGCCCGTCTGAGTAACTTTGGTGTCCGTCTGAGCAATATTCGTATCTTGACAAATTTGAGTCACCTAATGAGCCTAGAGAGACAACTTGCCTTGCTAGGCATCGAAAGTTTCCTTGTCGGAAAAAAGTTGCCTCTCCGGGCACCAAAGTTGTCTCACCGGGCACCAAAGTTGTCTCGCCGGAAAAGTTCGCCGGGCAAAAGTTTACTGATTTGCCCTACTGAGCAACTTTGGTTACCGATGAGGAAAAATTTGCCTCGCCGGGCTCCGAAATTGCCTCGCCGGGCACCAAAGTTGTCTTGCCGGGCAAAAGTTGCCTCGCCGGGCTTCGAAGTTGCCTCGCCGGGCTTCAAAGTTGTCTAGCCGAGCACCAAATTTGCCTTGTCGGGCTTTAAAGTTGCCTCGCCGGGAACCAAAGTTGCCTCGTCGGGAAAAAGTTGCCTCGTCGAGCTCCAAAGTTGCCGCGTGGGGCACCAAAGTTGTCTCGCAGGGCAAAAGTTGCCTCGCCGGGCTCCAAAGTTGCCTCGCGGGATCCGAAGTTGCCACGCCGAACAAAAGTTGCCTCGTCGGGCTCCAAAGTTGCCTCTCCGGGATTTAAGTTTTTGAAAGTTGCTAAGTCGGGCACCAAAGTTGCCTCGCCGGGTTTTGAAGTTGCCTCCCCAAGCTCGAAGTTGCTCAACTGCAGAGCCCGAAGGGGCAACTTCTGTGCCTGACAAAGCAACTTCAGTAGTCCATTAGGATGGCGGTGTGGCAGTGGGTGAAAACGTCTCTTCTTCGGTTAAGTCGCTGCCCGCCGAGGCAACTTCGAAGCCCGAAGTTGCTCAGTAGGGAACAAGTTGCCTTATCGGGTTTCGAAGTTGCCTCGTCGGATATCAAAGTTGCTCAGTAGGTAACAAGTTGTCTCATCGGGTACCAAAGTTGCTCAGCAGGGACCCGAAGAAGGCATCCTTTTTTGCGCACTAAAATTGCTTTGCAGCACACCAAAGTTTTTTGGTCGACACCAAAGTTGCTATGTCAGACACTTATTACTTCGTTGGTACCAAAGTTGTTTCGCCGCATACAAAAGTTACACAGTCGTTACCAAAGTTGCTTCCCCGGGCACCAAAACTGCCCACTCGGCAACAAACTTGCTATGTTGTACAATAAAGTTGCTTCGCTGGACACCAAAGTTGTTTTTATCGCGAAGTTGTCTCGTGCACAAAAGTTGCTTTGCCATGCACAAAAGTTGCTTATTAAAAAAGTTTATCGAAATACAGACAAACGGATCTAGTTTTAAAGATCTCGTCGCAAGGGTACAAAAATAAAAACGGATCGTAATTTTGATGCGAGGTTCAAAAGTTATCGTGTTTGAAATTTCTTAAAAAAGAATTAATTGCACGATGACATCCTATTTGCATGCATCTGAAAGAGTTGGTAATTAATGGACCATGTGGGCTTATCAGTTTGGATTTTTCTACTTCTATTTGATCGACGAGTAAAAGAAAACTTTACAATATAAAACGCTCGGAACGCTCAATGCAGGGTCCGGACGCCCGCTAGACCGAGACACGCTTTTTTTTAGAGAGAGACACGCTCACTGGTCATTCAGTAACTCGTCGTCACGCTGTCGTCCTCGTCCCCATTTCACTTCGAGTGCACTTCACGTTTCAATTCACCTCTCTTTACTCCACCGTCCCCCCTCCGTCCCCACGCCGTGCGTCGTCACAGCTCACGGCACGGTACGAGTTGGTGGTGCATCTCCTCTGCTCTCCTGCACGAACTCCGCACCACCTCCCTCCTCCCACTGTCCCACACGGCCAAAACCCACCCACTCCGCCACCGCCGGCGCCGGGCATCCCCTTTCCCCGGCATTCGCGTCGCCGGCGGTGCGGCGAAATGGCCATCCCCGTCGAGGAGGCCATCGCCGCCCTCTCCACCTTCTCCCTCGAGGTAAAACCCCGTCCCCTCCCTCCCCCCGCTCCCTGTTCCCAGCTTCGCGCCCGATCTGCTCGGGCCCCGACTAGGAGAAACGCTACGGGGAATGCGGTGCTCGCGCGTCTCCTCCGGACCCATGAGGGTGTTGTCCGCTTCCCTCGCTGCTCGAGTGGCGTTACGAATTGGGCGCGGGTAGCTCGAGAATTCGTTCGTCTACCCTGCGTTTAGAGCTCAACACCCGTGGTCCGTGGGGAAAGGCGGATGTAGTGTTTTTGGTGCTGCGCGCTGGTCTGAATTGAGCTCCACAGGACTAATGGCTTTGAGCTCTTGATCGACACGCTCGATTTAAACACTTAGAGGAGTGTAGTACAAGTGTGAATTGCGATGCTTTCTGTGGAGGTGTCGAATGCTGGTTTTCTGTCGAGTGCCCTTTAATTTTGGCTAGATGTGCTTGATTTCGAGCCCCTAGCTGAGATGCCGAACACTTACAGTGTACTCTAAGATGAAACGTTGGACGGCGTGATTGCTTCCCACGAGATGCTATCAATAGGGTGTGACAGCGTGAGATTTGCAAACTATTGTTCCTGTCGAGCTCATCGTCAGGCTAGTTCTCAGGTTTAGATAGCTAGTGTTTGTTCCATTACTTTCATAGGTTAATGAACTGCATATCCTTGCATAATTACAATATCTTCTGTAGTTACATTTTTTCCCTGGTTTGCCTGATCGCAACCTTCTATTAATTAGTTATATTATAAATTTCAGGATGAGCAGCCAGATGTGCAGGGATTAGCTGTGCTCCTGTCAAGCGAAAGATATGCAACTAATAGTCCTATTGGTATGTAAGTGTGATAATGTCTTTCAACTTGCTGATGCTTTGACTTTATTATGCACGATTATTGAGCTGATGCCTAATAGGCTGATGACACCCACATTCATAACTAAAATGCATGAATCTACCCATCCCATTGCAAGCCCTGTTATTAATTTTCCTTGTTTTGCTGCAAACAAAAGAACTGCTCAGTTGTCCAAGAAAAAAATTCATTCGATTTATCGTGAGTTGCCTACTGTAATCCAAAACTTGCACTCTTATGTTCAGAGTATAGTGATGTTGCTGCTTATCGTCTATCGTTAGGAGAAGATACAAAAGCAATCAACCAGCTGGTATGTAATTGCTATTTCCTTTGTTCTTGCATTGTGCATTATTTTTTCTTTTGTCCGTAGATATTTGGTCCCTTTTGGTTAGATCTTTTTCTCATTGTGAGAATACCTAATACTATGCCACCTTTTGATCCATAGGCATTTAGTTCCACCCTTTTGGGGCAATTCTCGTACTTAAGTGATCTGCATGTGATAACTACATCTGTGCCATTACTGATCTATTTGAAGTACAAACTGTTGTCCAAGAAGCAACCTCAGTCATTGAAGTCTATACTCTTGCTGCCTACCCAAAACGACCCCTTTTCCCTCTAAAGCCATAACACAGATGCACACATGAACGTGCACCCAAACAAGTGCATACATACCTCTTTCCATGGCACGATCATCACAATTGTTTCATTGTAAATTTATATTCTAGTATATATATCACCTTCCACCCTTATGTTATCATAATTATTCACAATTTTCTGTCTATTTTCTTTTTCTCTTACCACTATACTGATGAACTATATCACCAAAAGTCCTCATCTTATCTGATGCCACTATTATGAGCAATAACTGCACTTTCTTTTGTTCCGATTTATGATGGAAGAAATAATAATGAAATAGTCAAGATTGCTGAGTTTATATATGTCTCAGCTCTATGCTTAATTCTAGCAACTGTACTGTAGCAACGGTTTAGTAGAAAGTGCCCTTGATGATATATAACTCACGAGAAAACAAAGTTTTGGTTTCAAGAAGCAAGATGGATCTGGAAAAGATTGCATATTTGATATGTTGTAGCTCAGTTTGTTATGATCCTTTTTTCTCCTTTCTTTTGTCCATTTTTTAATGCAACTACATTCTTCATTTCGCTTTAAATGGGAAGTGCTTACTGTCTTTTTTGCATCGTCTTGTGGATGAAAATGAACTGCAGAATACTCTGATTCAAGAGGGAAAGGAAATGGCTTCTTTGTTGTACACATACCGGAGCTGTGTTAAAGCACTACCTCAGGTTAACCTCTGCTTGCTCTGTCCATTCACTTATTTCCATCTAAATAATCGCCACATTGTGCCATTATGCTGTGATATCTTTAAAAAAGTCTCCTACTACTTTGTTTTCCTTCCGATTCAGTGATATATGACAACAGTAAGTCACTGGTAATTCCGCAATGTTATCAACAATGAAAGTAACTAATTTTATACTTTGAATTCTCGCTGTGGTTCTCTGTCCCAGTACCACCATACCAGCCTTCTGTAGTTCGCTTGTTAATTTGTGAAGTTGACTTTCTAGCATACTGCTACTCTCTTTTTCCACCGCATGATAGTCAATGAAGATATGGGAAAACTTCTACTAGTTTATTATGTTGATTGAATCACATCCTCTCTGAGCTGGCTCTAATTTGGGTTGAATAGTTTAATGAGATTTCATCTGGTAGATTCTCAAACCAAATATTCTCACTTTTTAATCAAGTTTAATCCAGAGTATATTTTTGTGTGTTGAGTTCTTTAATGTGTTAATATTAGATGGTTCATAGACTTCCCCTAGTGTTGTATAAACTCCTTACCCTTAAGCACAGAATTCCCTACTGTAGTCTATTCTGAGTATCATAGACTGTTGAACATTGGTGCAGCTGCCAGATTCAATGAAGCATAGCCAAGCAGATTTGTACCTGGAAACATATCAAGTTCTTGACTTGGAAATGAGTCGTTTACGCGAAATTCAGAGATGGCAAGCATCTGCTGCTTCAAAGGTAGTACCTCCATTGTGTTCAGTTCCTTTGCCATGCTTGTCTCTTTTACATACCCGCTTCCAAAAGGCATTTCACTTTCTTGATGACTAGTTCTCATCAAAGTTCTTTTTGGGGATGGGTGGGTGGGTGAGATGTGAATGAGGTTAGTTCACATTGCCAACAGTTTCATTTCTTATGCTGAGATTAATGGGAATTGGGAAGCGAGTGAAACCTTCCCAAAGACCCCTGAAACTTGAAATCCAAGTACATAATCCCCAGTGATCTTGCACGGTGATCATGTAGTGTTCATACGCCGATTTAGATTAGGACAAGTGTCCTGTTATCTTCAGGTACCAACCAACTTCTGTTTGAACTTGTATCATCCTCACCATTTTCCTTGTGTTCTGTGGTAACTTATTACTATTAGCATTTGTCAGCATTTCAACCTTCAGAAATATTTCAGCGTCCAGTTCAGAGTTTAACAGCATTTTGTCATCTGGTGCAGCTGGCAGCTGATATGCAGAGGTTCGCTAGGCCCGAGAGACTGGTCAATGGGCCCACAGTAACTCATTTTTGGTTTGTTCTTTTGCCCTAGCAACTGTTGTGTAGCTTTCTTTTTGTTGAGAGATATGATATGGTGTCTGTGGATTAATATTAGTTGGATACTTGTTTACTCTGTATAGCTGTAATAAAGGATTAAATGAAGTGAATCATGATGAAGTTGTGCTCCAAATAATAAAACTAGCTGGTTCCTAGTTGTGAACAAATGTACCGATACATCTAAACCAAGGGAGAAACGTTCTGGTTACAGTTTGAGAACCGTCTCTGGAATACCCACTTACACGCCTAGCAGGCATGGACACGGATATTTCTATGACACAATTGCATATCGCTGCTAAAAATATGATCCATTGTACATCATTCTGGCATCCCAGAAGAATTTGGTATATGTTTTGACTTTTCATAAACTTCCTCAACCTTTAGAGGGAAAATAGAGCTTCCAAGCTTAACCTAAAATTTGCTACAGGACACCGTTATTTTCTGGCACATTTTTTCAAAACCGGCCATAGCTTGGCCATCCCAAGCAAAGTGCTGAACTTTCCATTTCTGGCCATGCAAAGGTGTTCGTAAATGAGCCACAAAATTGTAATGGTACACGCAAAGGTACAATCAAAGATGTTGGAGATCATAGGAGAGCTGAATATTCCAAGAAGTGTTAGTATAGTAGTCTGCCCCTAGGACTGCTGGAACATTCCAAAGGAATGTAGAGTCTAAGTTAGTGTCCTACTAGATTCTAGAGTATTCTCGTGTACTAGTAAAGGTGTACATAAGTTCAAATATATATATTAGAGGTGTGGAGGTCCAAGGGACTAGCCCATCCAAATTTTCCCCGAACCAACATGGTATCGTGAGCACAAGGTGGAGGTGATCTTTGGTTCTCGGAGGGCCGACGTGAATCACCAAGGCCGGAGCTCGTGGTGTGGAGGTGCCTCACGGAGACACGGGCAGGGAGCGAGCTGAAAGTGAGGCTCGGGTGACTCTAGGAAGAGGAAAAGGCTAGACCGGTGGCAGCACGGTGGCGAGGAGAACTAGTATACTGCTGACAAGTTGGAAACAACAGAGGATTAGTGAGGAGGATTTAATTGAAGCCATCGGCTTGGTGGCTTGGTGTAGAGAAGTAAACCCCGCCTTGGACGTGGTTGACTTGGTGTTGCAGGAGAGTTCTTACAACAGAAGAGAGGAGAAGGAGCCAGCAATTGTGAGATAGTTAGCAAGATTTGCAAGGAGTGGACTGAGGCTCACAAAGCAATCCAAAAGAGTTCGTGCTAAGGAGAAGCGAGTTCGTGCAAAGAAGACACATAATAAAGGGAGAACAAGAGGCATAGGTGCTCCAAGAATGGGAGAGAATCGAGATATTGAGCAATTGCTCGATAAATTGGTAACTGCAAGGCAAAAGACAAGGACACATTGATTTTGACCGCCAAGGATCAGGAGGTGCTTGAATTCTCGACCAAAGATCTAGAGACATTGAGAAAACAAATAGGAGCTGAAAGAGCCAATCAAAGTGGAAAACAACAATTCTTGGCAATTTTGTCAATCTTGCACAAATTGAAGAAGGTATCTCAAATCGTGCTCCTACGTTAGATGAAACTTCGCTCAAATTGGATACTAGACTCGGAGCAACTACACATGTCACGGTAGGTGGAGTGAGTTTGCATCATATGCTCCACATCCACCCATGCATAAAGAGACCATCCAAACACCAATGGAACTTATCAACTCACAAAGGTGTTTCAAGATGAAATGCACTCCGTCAATTACATTGTCTTCGGTCTTATATGCTCCATCATTTCCGGTGAGTTTGGTGTCTATGAGTTTGTTGATGATATTGATTGTCGAATCATCGTTGATCGATACAATTGCATAATTGAGGAGAGGAAGACCAGAAGGAGGCTTGGGATCGGAGTGAGACATAAGGGACTATGGTACTTAGATAGACAAGAAAGTGATGGAGCATTGTGCACCGCTTTGACAGTTGCAAGTAATGATGAGGCAAGGGTGATACTCCAACATTGTCGATTGGGCCATATGTCCTTTGATACTATAAGTAAGGTATTTCCTGAAGAGATGAAGAAGGTGGATAAAGACAAGCTTGTGTGTGATGCATGTGAGTATGGAAAACACACAAGGACATCATATGTGAGTCGTGGACTCCGGAGCACATCGCCCTTTGTGCTGATTCACTCTGCTGTCTGGACGTCCCCTGTGGTCTCTGTTAGTGGAATGAAGTATTTTGTCACATTCATTGATTGTTACTCTCGGATGACTTGGATATATCTCATGAAACAAAAAAGTGAGGTGTTCGCATGTTTCAGGGACTTCTATGCATATATCCAAAATCGTTTCAACATTGGTGTTCAAATTATCGGATCGACAATGGATGAGAGTATGTGAACCATGAATTTGGCAATTTTCTTTCAGAAAAGGAAGTACTTCATCAAACTTCGTGCCCTGATACTTCTCCACAAAATGGAGTAGCTGAGAGGAAGAATCGACATCTGCTAGAGGTAGCTCGATCACTTATGTTTACTATGAATGTGCCTAAATTCTTATGAGTGAAGCGATTATGATCGCTACTTATCTAATCAATCGGATGCCATCAAAAGTTCTTGGGATGAAGACTCCGTATGAAATGATCTATGGGAAAAATGAGTTCATTGTTCCCCCAAAGGTATTTGGATGTACATGCTTTGTTAGGGACCACAGACCTTCAGTGGGAAAATTAGATCCACGTGCTGTGAAGTGCATCTTCATTGGATACCCATCTGGACAAAAGGGCTACAAGTGTTGGAGTCCTAGTGAGCGGAGAACATTTGTGAGCATGGATATGACATTCAGAGAGTCTGAGCCGTTCTATGGAGAGAAGACGGATCTCAGCTCATTATTTGACTTTGACTCTCCTAGCACAAGTAATGCTAGTCGAGAGGGGGAGAGTGAACCACTCAGGACAAGGGAAGATGAACCATCGAGATTTGTGCTTGATTCAATTCCATGTCCTATGAGTGAAGAGAGATGGATAAAGCCAAATGAGGAACAAAATTTGAGGGTGTATACAAGAAGACAACCTATGGATAAAGAGATATGGAGAAAACCAAATGAGGAAGAAAATTTAAGGGTGTATACGAGGAGGCAACCGCATCAACAACAGGGTCAAACAAATGGTGAGATCCAGCTGCAGGGGGAGCAACATCAAGAACAAATTCCAGGGGTCGATGAAGTTGACTCATTTGAGAGTGTGCCATGTGTCACTTATGATTCATTGGATCTACCCAATGCCTTAAGAAAAGGAACCCGAGCTGGAGCTAGAAAACCTCCAAATTGGTACCGGGAGGAGCATGACATAGCTAATTATGTATCATATACATCCCTATCTATGAACTACATGGCCTTCATCGCATCATTGCAATCTGTGGTGATTCCAAGAGACTGGAGAGTGGCAAAGCAAGACCCGAAGTGGCGTGAGGCCATGATAGAGGAGTTAAATGCTCTCGAAAGGAATAAAACTTGGGAACTTGTACATCTTCCAGCAGGAAAGAGAGCTGTTGGGTGTAAATGGATCTACACCGTGAAACAGAATCCAGAAGGGAAAATTGAAAGGTACAAGGCAAGACTAGTTGCGAGAGGATATAGTCAAATATATGGGATTGACTATGATGAGACATTTGCGCCGGTGGCAAAGATGAACACAGTGAGGATCCTAATCTCATGTGCGCCTAACTCGGGTGGCCTTTGCATCGCTGGATGTCAAGAATGCATTCTTGCATGGAGATTTATATGAGGAGGTATACATGGAGATCCCACCGTTTCTCCACTCCTAGAACATCAGAAGGTATGCGAGTTGAGAAAATCTCTATACGGCCTCAAGCAATCTCATGGGCGTGGTTTGATAGATTTAGACGAGTTGTATGCGGTATGGGATATAAGCAGTGTAATGGGGATCATACGGTGTTCTATCGGCACTCAAATAGCCAGATTACAATCCTTGCCGTATATGTTGATGATATCATAATCACCGGAGATGATGAGGTGGAGATATCACGGTTGAAAGACAGCCTACGCAAAGAATTTGAGGTGAAGGACCTTGGCCAACTCAAGTACTTTCTTGGCATAGAAATTGCTAGATCTCCCAAAGGGATTGTTCTCTCCCAGCGAAAGTACGTATTGGACTTGCTTAGTGACACAAGCATGCTTGGGTGTCGGGTTGCATCAACACCTATCGATCAAAACCATAAATTATGTGCCGAATCTGGAGAACCAGTGGATAAGGAGAAGTACCAAAAGCTTGTTGGAAGGCTCATCTATCTATGTCACACAAGACCTGATATTTCATATGCAGTGAGTGTAGTGAGCAGATACATGCATGATCCTAGGAGCGGACACTTGGATGCGGTGAATCAAATCCTCCGGTATTTGAAGGATAGTCCAGGAAAGGGACTATTGTTCAAAAGGAATGGTCATCTAAATGTGGATGGGTATTGTGATGCTGACTGGGCAAGTTGCTTGGATGATAGGAGATCCACATCTGGTTATTGTGTATTTGTCGGGGGAAATTTAGTGTCATGGCGAAGTAAGAAGCAGTTGGTGGTTTCTAAGTCAACAACTGAAGCTGAATATAGAGCTATGTCGCAAGGTTTGAGTGAGATGTTATGGGTGAGGAATTTTCTTTCAGAACTGAAAGTGTTGAGAAAAGACCCTTTAAATTTGTGGTGTGACAACAAGTCGACGATCAACATCGCAAACAACCCTGTTCAACATGATCGAACCAAGCATGTGGAGATTGATCGCTTCTTCATAAAGGAGAAGTTGGATGACGGTATAATTATGATAAATCATGTAACCTCTAGCGAGCAAATTGCAGATTGTTTAACTAAAGGATTAGGAAATAAAGAGTGCAGTTCAGCTTGTAACAAGATGGGAATGATAGATATCTATCACCCATCTTGAGGGGGAGTGTTGGAGACTGTCATAGGAGAGCCTGGAATATTCCAATAAGTGTTAGTATAGTAGTGCTGTCCTAGGACTGCCTGGAACATTCCTGTGAATGTAGAGTCTAAGTTAGTGTCCTACTAGATTCTAGAGTATTCTGGTGTATTAGTAAAGGTGTACATAAGTTCAGCTATATATATTAGAGGGTGTGGAGGTCCAAGGGACTAGCCCATCCAGAAATTTTCCCCCAGAACCAACAGGCAGTGTGTTTCGGCAAATGCCAGAAAATAATGGTGTCCTGTAGCAAATTTTCCCCAACCTATTTCCATTAATCTATTTTTAGAGCAGCATTGTTAAGGCCATGCCTTTTATATTCTAATTCAGTATATGAGTTGTATTTATATTTCATTGAGAATCAGATTTATGATTTTGTCTTGGTGCTGCTTGTTTGATTTCAACAGGTCTATGCTGAAATTGCTTGATGTCCTTCTACAGCTCGATCACCTTAAGAATGCAAAAGCAAGTATACCAAATGACTTTTCATGGTACAAGAGGTACATTATCATGCTTTAACTTTTAATTCCTAGACCACCTACCACAACCACTAATGACAAGTGTGTTTATGCAGTAAAATTGGTTGGTTGCCAATTGATTTTCTCATTATTCAACAAGTGTGAACAAAGTTGCTTTCAAATGCTGATGCATTAACAAGAAATCTTTCTAGAGTAGTTGACAGTAAGGAATTAAGGATAGGTGGAATCCACATTCACCTTCAGTTTAGCCATGTCCTAGGTACTTTAAATAAGTAATTACATGCTAACAGTTTCCATGTTTTGCATGTATAATGTAAGGTGAGGTATTATTCGCTAGTTCAGAGATCAAATAGTCACTCAATATTAAAGAAAGTTTCAGTCCTACTGCTGAGTAACTCTTGCTATTTACAATAGGCTGTAGTTACTGTACCCATTATTAGCATCTCAAAGAGTTATGGTTCCACTCCCAACATAATTTGGTGCATGCTGTAGTTGGTAGTAAAAACGTAATTGTTTATTAGTACCTCCATCAGCTTCTTAGGACAAGTCTAGCACAGCCACTTTACCATTTAAAGATTAAGCTACTGTGCTACCTTAGTCTCGCTCCACGTAGATGCTCCAATAATTTATTATTGCTTACACTTTGATGCAGAACATTTACTCAAGTAAGCACCCAGTGGCAGGACACTGACACTATGAGAGAAGAGCTTGATGATCTTCAGGTTGCTGATTTTTTCATATCATTGAAAATCGAAGTCACCATGACCACAGTTATTCTTTAAGTATTTTCATGAATGGACACTCTTCCACTTTTATTTAAAGGAATGGACTCTGAGACCAATACCTCCCTTTGAATTGTTTGACATAAAATTTATAATTGCATCTATGCATTTTAACTTGATTTCTTGCTGCCATTTGCAGATTTTTCTGAGCACCCGGTGGGCCATCTTGTTAAATTTGCACGCTGAGATGTTCCGGACAAATACGTATCCTATTATCCTGCTTTCCTTTTTCAGACATAACTACGCATGTTCTATTTTCAAACAGTAGAAAAATAAATAAACAATGCCCTTGATATAGCTAGAGCACCACAAGGATCTTCGCTGCTTATATTGCAAAAGTTTTCCAGCTGGAGGGAAAAGTATAAGCGCTTTACATGATCTGACTGGGAAAAACATGTCAGCTTTCTTAGGAGCATTGTAGGGACACAGATCTGCATTTCACATTGTCTCTGTCTCTTAATGAACAGTTGCAATAAATCGTTGATGGTCATGGCTGCAGAATCTGTTTTTCTTAGGAATGACTCTTATTATCATGTACCCACTAGAACTAATGTTATTGCATGTGGCTGTTATTTCCCTTGTCCATGTCAGCTATGATTCCCTTGACTTAAAGAATAGTGTTGAGGACATTCTACAGGTCCTTATAGTATTCTGTGTGGAGTCGGTGGAATTAGACTTTGCCCTTCTTTTCCCTGAGCGTCATACCCTACTTCGTGTTCTCCCAGTTTTGGTTGTTCTAGCAACCTCATCGGAGAAAGAGAGCGAGGCTCTCTATAAGAGAGTGAAGATAAACCGTCTTCTCAATATTTTTAAGGTTAGACTATCACCTTTTAGCTGTTCAGTTAACCTAATTATTGTTCCCTGGAATTTTTTTTTATCTATCAGTTTGTGCCTTTTGGTCATATATACCATTTACTTACTATTATTCCTATGTATTTTTGCAGAATGATCCAGTTATTCCAGCCTTTCCCGATCTGCATCTTTCTCCTGCTGCAATTTTGAAGGAATTGTCATCGTATTTTCAAAATTTCTCCAGTCAAACTCGTCTTCTTACTCTTCCAGCTCCCCACGAAATTCCTCCTCGTGAGCTACAAGAATATCCTTTCTACAAAGTCTTCTATGTTTTTGTTAACTGGTCACATTGAGGATTCAACAAATGTTGGCTTTGACCCAAAGTCCCAAACAGACATGACTATTGGCTAAGAGAAACTGTTATTCCAATACAGAACTGGATAAAATCAAACTAAATATTGTTGGACATGATAAACATCATGACACTAATGAACTGTATTCACATATGGCAAGCTGTATCATGCTTTAAATTCCTTAACTAAAACACCTATCAGAGGCATTACTTGATTCTGAACCACATGGGAACTATCAGAGCTGAGCACGATGACTTCTCCATACGTTTCTCCTCTGCAATGAACCAGGTACATAATTGTCATTTTGAGTTACCAGTAAGTATTCATTGCAATACTGAAATTGATATCTCATGAATTCTTGTTACGAGTTTACCACTCTCCTCGAGGAAATAGGAATCACTGTTGCAAAAAATGTCTTGTTCTGCTAATTGTACACAATCCCTCAAACTGATGCAACACATGTATTTATCCATGGAGATTTAAAATAGTACTTTGTGGAAAAGAAAATTTGTTCCTCTCAGCTAATGAAGCCTATTTTCTTTGGTGGGCTGTGAGCTGCATTGACCTTGACCTGTACTTTCAGATGATAACATTGAAGTCATCAGATGGTGCAGATAATGACTGGTCCAGGGATATTAAGGGGAACATGTATGATACTGTTGTTGAAGGCTTCCAGCTTCTTAGTCGATGGACTGGTAGGATATGGGAACAGTGTGCATGGAAATTTTCACGCCCTTGCAAAGAACCACCTATTTCAGATTCTCAACAAGACTCAACGACCTTTTTTGACTACGAAAAGGTCTACTTTTTTCTTCACAAGAAGTATTTTCAGCATCCATTGTCTCTTGAATTTTTCTTTCACTTATTGAGGTCTTAATCAATTATTGCAACTTGTTACCGAGTGCAGTTTAATTTTGTGTCTCCAATTTGTTTTGCCCTTGTAACATCCAATTTTTTGTCATTTCATTCAGTTTTAACATCGTAATTTATAGAGGCATGTTCTTATTTTGAACTGAAAGAGGCATGTTCTAGATCAGATAACAGTTTTCACCTATTTTTAAAACCGTTTTCAATCTTGTAAATGCTGCCAAACATAGTCTTGCTGCAGCTATTTGCATGATTCACTGTCCCTGATCCCTTGATTTCCCTGTGTATGTTAATTGAGCTTGAGACATGTGGGCATAAAGATGTTCCCACTCCCAATTTGTCATTTTGATACTAGCTGATTAAGTGTGTCTGAGCATGCGCTACATTTCTTCCTCCCATCCTTAGGTTAGCATGCTTACTCATAGAATGCTGCAGTGGCTGTGTAAACCTAGTCTTGGATATACAAGGTAGTTTTCCTCGTTGGCATGCAAAGAGGGACAGGTGGCTACTAAGTGCCATGGTCCCTCTCAAACTGATAATATGAGCATAAATTCTATGCTATTTATGTTTGTAAAACCGTCTTTGTATTTCATAAGCTGCAGGGAGGATTTTAAGTTTTTGTGATTTGTAACTAATTGTATTTACTATCTAAAACTTGCATGCAGGTAGTACGCTGGAACTATACTGCAGAAGAACGGAGGGCTCTACTTGAATTAATTGGTTACATTAAGAGTATTGGATTGATGATGCAACATTGTGACACGTTAGTGTCTGAAGCTTTGTGGGAAACAATACATATGGAGGTCCAAGATTTTGTACAGGATAAACTAGACACGATGCTTCGTACAACATTTCGGAAGAAGAAGGACCTTTCTCGGTAACTTGTTCTGCTCAACCATCCTTGTGTTTGCTTTATATTTAGATTTACCATTCACAGCTACAATAGTCTCAGATGGGTATCAATGTATCGTTCTCTATTTTCCTAGCCCAGCATAACAATTTGTTTAGTTTGGGATTGGCATAGTCTCTCTACGTGATGCTGTCTTTGCCGTCCATATTTATTTTGTGGCACATCTTTCTTTCTAAATCGTGACAATGTACTAAGGGAACCTTTATAATGTTTTGTTCATTTTTCTTAACTATTCTTTCAGGATTCTCTCTGATATGCGAACCCTCTCCGCAGATTGGATGGCCAACACCAGTAAAGCAGATCCTGAGCAGCGCTCGCTACACCAAGAAACTGAGGAAAAGAGACAAAGCACATTTTATCCAAGACCAGTTGCACCAACAGCTGCACAGGTTTTGTTTAGCCTCTGCACTTGCTCGTTTACAGTAGTAATAAAGCTAAAGGGTTTAACATCGCATTCAACAGGCTAACGGCCTAGCACCTAACCTGCAGCATCATGTATATCAGCATATTTTGAGCATGGACATTTGTACCATATCTTAAACAATTTGAGGATGTGAAGAAATACAGCCTATGCAAAGTTGTGTTGTTTCTAACATGTGACAATTCCACATTTGAAGCTTGTAACTATAGATAGGTGGCTAAGTGGCATTGATTTTATCAAACAACATTGTTGTTCTATTGATTTTCAATAGTATAAAGGGTATAATGACGTAAATTTACTGAATCCACTAACTGAGCCAGCAGAGTACAACCTTTTTCTAACCAGGCAACCAGCTCACTGGAACTTCCAGTATTCTGGTTACAGCCCCTATTTTTATTCTACTTTGCTACTACAGTGTATTCTCGTATGGGTCAGAATCATAGTTGAAATGTATAGTCATGTATCACTATCATCACCTCAGAAATCTCAAATCATTTGTAGCTAGCATGTAGAGTTAAGCTAACATTGTGTTCTAGCCTTCTAGGTCTTCTCGAAAAGTGATTTTCATTGTGTAAACTCTCTTCACCGTAAAACTATGTATGTCCTGTTCGCACTAACATAAAATAGAAGTTCATAGAGTAATAGTTTGTTCTACTTATTTTATACTTTTGTTTGTGATATTTTGATGGTTTTCAGAAAATCTGTCCCTTTTTTCCCTTAGTGAAAAGTTTGTCTCAAGGATATGGAGTGAGAATTGACTAGGACTCCGTTACAAATTATAAAATGTTCTATTTAGCTTTTTAATTTTCTAGATTTACATCTTGCTGTAATTTTTATTAGTTAAGAATAATTTTGTTTACTTTGCTAATGATTTATAACTTCTATTTCTTTTATCAAACGTCTTACAGATTCATTGTTTGCAATTTCTCATCTGCGAACTTGTATCTGGTGGTAATCTGAGAAAACCTGGAGGGCTCTTTGGGAATAGTGGTTCTGGAATACCTGTGGAAGACCTTAAACAGCTAGAGACGTTTTTCTACAAGCTCAGTTTTTTCTTGCATATTTTGGATTATACAGGTACTCTGCTGTCTGAGGCAGGAATAGCAATTCTCATATGCATGCAGTTGTCGCTGTACATTTGGTGCATTTTTTGTGCTCAATACCTCAGTGATAATTAATTTCTAATCTTCTATATCATACTCACTGGGAAATACATTCAGTTTATTCTAATTTTCTGTATTATTCTAAAATACCAATCTAAATTTGAACAGTTCATATTTACTATATTGTCGATCTTTTTCGTTTGGATAATGTATTTAACTGTCAACTTTTGTGGATACATGCAGCAACAATTGGTACGCTTACTGATCTTGGATTTCTTTGGTTCAGAGAGTTTTACCTGGAATCGTCCCGTGTTATCCAGGTGCAGCATTTTTTGCATTGCTTAGTGAAGTATAACAAAATTCAAGATGATAGCACCTATTAATGAGAATTGAGATATAACTTTGAATTTGGGTTTTCAAGTGTCCTGGTGTTAGGATTGCCACATCGCATCTTGTTGAGTGTCAACTTTACCAGTCCATTCTGTTTTTCTTTCATTGTTTATGCCAACTTTGTTCTGCAAGTCATTTTTGCTTCGTGATCAGATTTCTACTTTAATTTGGATTAGGGCAAAGGAATGATTACACAGAGAAACTTGGAGAAACATGGTGAATACTCAACATATACCAAGAGTCAAGGACACTTAATTTAGGATATCATGATACATTTGTAGTTATCTGTACATCAGATCACACAAATAAGACTCTGGATATGAATGATATAGCAATGCACTGATTTTGCAATGGGCATCAAACTATTCACTTCAAAAAGATCAAACACCTTTTCAAGTTCTTAACTCTTACTAGCATTGCAAGAAAGGTGCCTGAAAATGTGACAGTATAGAAATTTGATACTCAGGATAGTAACTTGTAGTTTTACGCTTTTACTTGATAAGTGTGTTTGAAGTGTTCTCATAAGTTCTACAATTACAGGAGCATGAATAGTAATATACCTATGTATCTGTGATGGTGATTTACCACTTCCAGTAGAGCCTTTATTTTGACTGGTGTGTTTTCCAATTTGCCTTTCCTGAATAATATACTAGCCAATGCCCTACCTGTCGAGAAATATTATGAAATACATTGTAGTTGGCAAACAGTAATTCAACATGCTAAATCATGTTTATCTAGTCGTTGCAATTAGTGAAGGTTATCGCTCCATATTTTTAATTATAAATCATGTTTATGGTTTGCACTGTTCATACTAATTTATGTCTTGATGGCAGTTTCCAATCGAATGTTCCCTCCCTTGGATGTTGGTGGACTATGTTATTGAATCTCAAGATGCTGGTCTTCTTGAAAGCATTTTGATACCACTTGACCTTTACAATGACTCTGCTCAACATGCACTAACTTATCTCAAACAGAGATTTCTCTATGATGAAATTGAAGCTGAGGTAACCAATAAAGACTCACATTTGCCCTTTTCTAGTCTGTACTACTATATTTCAGTGAATGTCAGTTGTGTCACCTCTTAACGGGTGCTTGTTAGATTTACTAATAGATTTTGTAACATTTGCTCATTTGTGTGGAGATAACTTGGTGTAGGATCTTAAAGTATGTGTCATTATATAAGTGGATGTAGGAAAGTGATGTTAATTAGAAACTCATTTCACCATTATGCTTCCAAGGAAGGGGTTCAGCTGTCTTCAACTCCTGTCACTACATTTATGCTTGTTCCTGGAAGGTAGAGGAGCTGAAGAATGTGTGCATTTTTTGCCCTTTTAATAAGCAGTTAAATACGGTTTTAACTTTCATAAAAAATTGCTATCGCATCCTGTTCCTTCTGATTGGCCTCCTCCCTTTTTAACTGAACTATCTTGTTATGTATACTAAATGATGTGCTATTTGTTATATGGTGTTATGGACATGTTTGAATAAATTGTTATAATTATCTGAGATATTCACATTTACCATGAGGATTTTTTTTGTTTTATTAGTCTATTCTCAAGTACATTGACATTCTTACAGTAAAGTTTTTTTTTCTGAGAATGTAAAGATAGAGTGTTGGGTTACAATCCTCCTAGGAGGCATGATACAAAAATCTAGTGTATGTCCTAGGTTGCTGGCAGGATCACTGAGTTTAAGTGGTTACATTCTGTTCTCATTATCACTTTCTGGTGTAACTATTCGAACACACCTCGTGTAATTATGTCATGTTCCATTCTTCAGAAACAACCATACTGTTTCTAAAACATTCCAATTGTCAGTAATTTTACCTCTTGTAATTAAAAATGAACTTTATATGTTCACCATTAGTGTAATACCGGAGCCCATTTTGGTGCATGTTTGAGCTGCTTGCATATAACATCATATACTTTGGGGGATCAATATGGTTAGGTGTACAGATCTTGTTATTGCCATGGGCTGGAAGTACCCAAAATATAATAATTGATCTTTCTGTTTGCATTTTTAAACATCTTACCATGTTTCTTGTGTGCTGATTTGTAGGTCGATCTTTCCTTTGATCTTCTGGTTCAGAAGCTTAATGAGATCATCTTTACATATTATAAGAGTTGTGCCGCAAGGTACATCTTTTCTTTTCAGTTTACCTGTGCACCGGTTGACTTGAGATGCCTTATTGTTTTGTACTGATCTATCTCCCTCCCTCATATGCAGTACTCTTCTTGATAGTTCATTTACCTATGCATGTGATGATGGTGAGAAGTACTATGTCAAGCCCTTGAGATTTGATGCAATTTTCAAGCTAAGAAGAGTCATGGTAAGTGTTTATTTGGTATTGTTTGCGTTAAGGATTTTCAGTATCTACTATCTATTAATCAGGAGAAGCCGTTCATGCAATCATGCTCTAAGGATACTTGAAATCTAGTTGGTTAATTACATATAGTTTTTAATAACAAATTGTGTAGAAATCTACTTTCCTATATTTTGAGGCACATCAATATCTCTGTTTCCAAGTTTGTTATTTACATTAGTAGTAGTACCCACCCATGAGAGAAGTTGCACATACTTAGGGTTGCAAAGCGGCACCCGATCCGTCCCGCTCCATGGTCAAAGTTGGTTACTCTAGTTCTAATTTTTTCAGCAAAATTAGTCTAGTTTGAACTAAATTTGAATTTCGCGGGCTTATGCGGGTTGCCGCTTGCAACCCTACACATACTATAAGGGTACTATGCCAAGGGTGCTGTTGTTGGATGTCATGTCACATGTGGAGTTACATTATCATATTCCCTTCTGCTACACTATCCTGTGATTTCTTGAACTTGCAGGCACAATCAAGATTTAGCGGGTTTACATTGCAATTAACCTTTTGCTTTTAGCCTCTGAACCAGTATTTGATGTTTGATCTTTGGTGTCCTTTGACTTTGAGTCAAGGGCGCAAAATCGTCTGATTTCATGTTCAATTTGTCTGCCTAGATTTAACATCTTAATTTCAGGCTACGATTTGCATGGTTTTGTCTTTAGCTTGTGCACTGTCACTGAATCAGTTCATTTCACATCTCAGATCTTAGGGAGGACAATTGACCTAAGAAGCCTAATTACTCAGAGAATGAACAAACTGTTTCGAGAAAATATTGATTTCCTACTGGAGCGCTTCGAAAATGGAGATCTATGTGGTGTTGTAGTAAGATTCTCTTAATTTTATCTTTATACTACCTCTCATTTATTCGCACTCTGTTATATCTTTTTAAGCAATTTACCTGTTTATTCTGGTCAATCACCTTTTGGAACTTTGCTCTATCTTTTCAAATTAGGAACTGCAACAACTGTTGGATATTTTGGAGCTTACACATCAGTCAATATCAAGATATCTTGAATTGGATTCTTACTCTCTTATGCTCAGTGAGATGCAAGAGAACCTTTCACTGGTTTCATATTCGAGTCGCATCTCTTCTCAGGTTTTTGGGCCTTTACGTGTCAATCCATGTGTAATTTAAGCAAATAACATTTATATCGACGTGCATGGTAGCCATGATCTATAATTTGTTTCTTGTATTAGCTGCTCTTCCTTTGGCTGGACAATTCACTAGTTGTTGGCATTGTTTAATTACTCAGTTGCGCACCTAGTTAATGATAATTGGTGGTAATTAAATATAAAAGGAAGAACCTTAATCTTTTGCTGGGAGGTCACAGTATTAGTGGTGTTACAGTACGATATGCATCTTTGTGCCTATTCCTGCAAAACCTGCTGGTTAATCCTGTTAAACTTCAATCCTGATTTGATAATTTTTTATCAACCCAGATATGGAATGAGATGCAAGTGGATTTCTTGCCCAATTTCATCCTATGTAATACCACACAACGGTTTGTTAGATCGTTAAAAGGAGCTAATCACTCCTCTTGGAGATCAAATGCTTCTACTGGGAAGCCTTACTTCTACTCGGGTCACAGGTAAGCACCTTTTATTAAATCTATCGCTATTTCCAGTACCTGTTACTACTGAATATGCCCCTTGCCATTTCCAGTATTTGTAAAGTGTTATATATAGTTGAATCTTGGAGTTATATAACATGAATCCTGGTGGAAAAATGATAGCATCATGGACTAATGAGCAACTCTGGAAATAAGGCATCTTTAAGATTATTTGGATATGCTGGGATTTTGGTTAATTTACGATGTTTTCACTCATCCAAAATGTTTTACTCTTTATCTGGCAACAGCTATCCATCAGAGACCTTAATCTCTACTACTGCATGCTCTTGTTGTCTTTGTAGGATTTGACCATGGCATACCAGGGTCTTGCTGGTCTGTACCGTGACTTCTTTGGGATCCCTCACATGTTTGCAGTTGTTAAACTTCTCGGTTCCAGATCATTACCTGGTATTATCCGTGCTTTACTGGATCATATATCAAGTAAGGTGAGTGGTATAACTTTTAACTGTATAAGGTATTGTGCACCTGAAGGCACACTATTCTAATAAGCCAAAGTAAATTAGTGGATGAAGATATGCTTGAGTGCTGTCATGACAGCTGCATCTCATAACCAAAATACTAGGAAGGCAGACCTAGAAGAAACACAAAGCTCACTAAGTAACTATTTTTTTTAACTTAATACTACGTAACTCAGATTTGCTCTTCCTGTTCAGATAACAGCTATGGTGCCAAAAATAACTGCATTGCAAGAAGCACTGCCAAAATCTATTGGACTTCTTTCATTTGATGGTGGTATAGCAGGTAATATGTTAGCTGGCGGGAATTGGAGTTCCGAATCCCAGTGAGAATGGGCTCCCGTGCTGGCTTTCTGCAATACCTGCCTGCAACATAGCATAGTGCATAATGTTTGAAAGGACTAAATCCAATGCAAATATGAGATAGCATTGCACCATGATGATAACCCTGCATAATAAACACAATCCGGACTAGGTGTTATTGCTACTTCCTGGTTATAATCATTATTGCATCTCATTTATGTACAGTTGCCCAATCCGTTCTATTTGAGTTCATCTTACAAGGAAAACCAAGTTTCTGTAAAAGTTTCATTTTAGATGATGTACTAGTATGGCATCTCAAGAACAGAGGGCTACATAAAGAGCATAGTTTTCCTTTCTGCCAATTTGGTCTATTGTCAGTGTGGTTCTGAAGTGGTTGAATCTAATTTAAAGTTGCTGATATAAGTTCATATTTTTTCTTGGCATAGGATGGTTCTGAACCATATAAGTTTTTTACAGGCTATTTCATTAATCAAACTCTACTTATTTTTGTTCGAAAAAGAATGAACTGTGTGGTGCATTTATTGTAGGCTGCCAGAAGATAATTCATGAAATATTGACATGGGAAGCGAAATCAGATGTGAAAACTGAAGTTCTTCATGACCTTAAGGAAATTGGAAGTGCTTTGTATTGGATGAGCCTTATGGACATTGTTTTGGTGAGCATATTTCTGTAAGCAACTTTATCAGTTTCTTAGATTGTCAAATTGAAGGTCTTCCTACTCTACTTTATGCTATCCTTGGAGTGCTTTTCTTCGAATAAAGCAGTTGAATGGTAGCTTTTAGTAGAGAACTACTCCCTCCGCTCCAAAATACTTGTGGTTTTAGTTCAAATTTGAAGGTTTGCAGTACACCTTTTGAGAAGACAGAAAGGTCCTTTGATCTCTGCACCTGAGGACATTAAGTGGCGAATTCTTATTGTTTACTTAAGTCATATACTCCCTCTGTCCCAAATTAGATGTCGCATATTTGTCTAGATTCGCATGTATCTATACACTAAAACGCGTCTAGATACACGAGTATCTAGACAAATCTGCGACAAGTAATTCGGGACAGAGGGAGTATATTTTAGAATGTCAGAAGGATTTCCCCTGGAAACTTGGTCTCCTCACGCCAATTGTGCTGCCGGAGCTGTTACACTACTTACACATGCTAATGTTCTTTGTCCATTCCATTGTCTGTTAAGTTGTTTGGTTTATAAACACATCTTTGGTCTGCATTCTTATGTATTTTTAGATAATGGAAGCTTTTATTAGCTAGCATTCTTATGTAAAGGTTATCAGTTGTGTTTTTTTCTGGTCTGTTTTCTTCCCTCTTGCTTTATATTGTTGTAAATATTCTATTTATCTTACTGTCCCATGATTTGTTTCTCCAATAGAGACAGATCGACACTACACAGTTCATGGAGTCAGCTCCATGGTTGGGATTGGTTCCAGGAAACGATGGGCAAGTGAAGCATGCCAACTCTGATAATACTCCATTTACCACATTGCTAAATGCTGCTACCAATGCTGTTGCATCGAGTCCAGCATGTTCAAATCCATCTTCATTTCTTGTCATGTCAAAGCAGGCTGAAGCTGCCAGTAAGTCCATATTTATATCATCTTAAATGACATTTTGTGTTTTCCATATTTCCAAAAAAAAGAGGGTTTGTCGATACTTACCCTTCAGATTATGCATCTCAAGTTGAAGAATCGTAGTTATCCCTTTCTCCCACACCATCGGAGCCTTAAGCACATAAATCTGTGTTTTTCTTATCTACTACTTTTACCATGTTTTTATGAGCTTATACTATTTTTTTTCCACAGGCCTATTGTATAAGTCAAATCTTAACTCAGGGAGTGTGCTGGAGTATGCTCTTGCTTTCACAAGTGCTGCCCTGGATAGACATTACAGCAAATGGAGTGCAACTCCAAAGACAGGTTTTATTGACATAACCACATCGAAGGACTTCTATCGTGTTTTTAGCGGTCTTCAGTATGTAAGTAAACTATAAGACACTGTTCTGTGATATCTGTGCCATGCTCATCATCTACAGGCTTTTTTGCTGCAGCTGCTTAATGTTTGTTCCACCTGTGTACACGATAACTGTTTAGATGAAAAAATCATATTTTACTTCTCTGTAGTCTCCACCCTATTCCACTTTGCTCTACTTTTTGTTTAGCAGTACCATTTCCTCTGGCATGGCATGGAACTTCAGAGCTATTGAGGCTTTTATTTATGGTTCCAGTGTGGTTTTAGTGCTGCATCCTTTTGCTTTTCACTGAAAAAGTCTGTTTTCTTGCTTCTTATCTTATCTTTACTTATCCAGAGCTACTTGGAAGACAGCATTACCAATCCTTCAAAGAAACGAGAAATGTTGGGTGACTCTGTAGCATGGGCTGGCTGTACAATCATGTACTTACTGGGGCAGCAGCTGCATTTCGAGCTTTTCGATTTCTCCTACCAATTTCTCAACGTTGCAGAAATAGAAAACACAACAGTTTTACTTTACCAATCTGCGGACAGAAGCAAAAGCCCTAATATCTTCCAGGTGAGATCATTTCCTACTGCCCCTGGTTTGGAGTTAAAGATTCTCTAATATTGCATGTCTCTTTGAATTTGGAGATTCACATTTGTTTTGCATATGATTTGTGTGAGAAGGGATACGAGGCCATCCTTGAAGCAATGAGGAAAGCTAGGAGGCTGAACAACCATGTGTTCTCCATGCTGAGAGCGCGCTGCCCCCTCGAGGACAAGATTGCATGTGCTATCAAGCCAAGTGGGGCACCTCTTCACCGTATGAAGTTTAGCAACACAGTTTCTGCATTTGAGACGTTGCCGCAGAGAGTAAATTCGTAGAACTAGGCGTATGCATCCTATTCTATAGTCTGATCTCATATGTATCTGAGCTCATATATTTGCCAGTATGGACATAATGTATATACTATGTAACTGTAGCTTGTACTATTATCCAAGTTGTATTTGATCCTGTGCTGACATGCATTGTGTAACCAGATACTGCTAAAGGATATATCACCAATTTGTCGTTACTGGTATTTGCGTAGCATCTAAAGTACTCCCTCCGTTTTGAATATAAGATGTTTTAGCTTTTGTTAAGAGGTCTACATACATTTGTTTCACAAAAGTTAAAACATTTTATATTTTGAAATGGAGGGAGTATGTGCTAAGGTATATCTACATACTATCACTAGTACCTTTTTTTTTGTTGCTTTAACCCATAGCAGCACCCATATTTGCAAATGGAATTCATACATAAAGGCGGTCATGCTAAAGGAGCTTATCATAAATCCTTGGGATCAGTGAGGTAACAGTACTGTTTCAGAGAGCTTCATGGGCTTTCCAGAGTTCTATTATTCAAAGGCATTCCCAGGTTTGTCTAAGCTACTGTATTTGAGTTGCTCGCGACCCTGCTTAACTCCTCGCCCTATGTTTTTGCCGCAGAAACAACTTCTTCACTTTACTCGTGTATGTTTCGGAACTTTGCCAGCCAAGCAACTGATGTGAGTTCTGATCTCATGAAACAAAAAAAAAAAAAAAACGATTTCTTGTGAATTCATGTCGCTTATATATGTTTACTACTGTACATGTTCCCTCCGTCTAAGAATAAGTGCACATTTAGCTTTTACTAGAAGGACCTAGCGCGCTTTGCTGTGCCGTTTTTTATTGCTAGCGTTCTCTTTTTTCCTTGCTTGTGTTTCCATGTTCTGCACATTACTTCTCAACTAATAATACAGAACAAAAATATGGAGTAATAGTATGAAAAAAGATCCACGACAACCATTGACATGAGCAAGGCATTCAGGATCCTGATGCATGCATCACCAAAAACTCCACTACCACAGACAGAACAAAAATATGTAGTAACATTTTTCGCTCCTAAATTAGCGAAGTATCAAAGATTATATCGTTCCTCAAGACACTAGAGTCTTTCAAAAACTTTGAAGCAAAAAATATAAAAAAACTAATGTACTATTTATTTTATGCAAAGAGTAATAATTCACATATAATAAGAGCGATCTCATGAGATCCAAACTCAGTACATGCTCATTGGTGGAGAAAGTCACAAAATTTGGAAGATGTGAAGAATGTTTTTATGAAACCGTGCATAATTTAGCATGCCAAAATTCGTTTCAAATATCCTGATAGAAATCAGTTCATATTATACTCCTTGGCCCCAAATTCCATGCCAATTGTGAAGTACATTCATCCCAAACCACTGATCGGCTAAGTCCTAGCACAATTAAGCGGAATACCTCATTATACATGCATAATGAAGTGAAATATCTCATTATAAATGAATCTTCTCAACTTATCAAATAAAAAACCCGCTGCAAAATTCAGATAACAAATAAAAGTTCTCCGTGGCAGAAAAGAGGTAACTGTAGGATACCGATAATAAAAAAATATGTTTCTCTTATGTGTGGTTTCATGCTTCGGTTACTCTGTCAAGAGATATGCATAATTAGTGTATGGCTGCCTAATCTATTCTGGATTAACCCTGGCGATTCATTGGTTATGCAGCCATAACTGTGTCTAGAGCAAGCCAACTTCCCATACTGAATACAATTGATACGTCATGTTTATTTATGTGATTATAGACTCAACCAACTTCCTACACATAAAAATAACACAAAATTCCTTATAATCTCTAAATAATTACTAATGTGCTGTTACCAAAGATATTAGCACATGAACTATAATACTCGCTCCGATCTGATTTAATTGTCGTCGGTTTAGGCAAGCGGAGGGAGTATAATTCTACCCATTTGTCCATAACACTAAATAAGGAGTTGATAATAAAAGTTGTAGTTGTTCATCATAGTTCTAACTTTAACGAAAAAAAAGATCGAGAATATAACCCTAAAGATATAGATTCGAAAATTTTAGACACCGTTGTTTTCATTTTATTATACATAGTTCGAGAATCCCGACCCCAAGAGAAACAACTCAATATTGTAGAGTACATATAACAGTGCGAACTAAAGCTGACAACTAAGTTGCAATATAATTCAAAATTAAGTTTGTGCAGACATTTTTTACTAAAGCACCTCATGAAGTGTTGTTAATACCTACAATCCTAATTTGCTCAGTGGTGATCAAAGTACAACTAAAGTGTTGTTATCAGTAAGGCCGAAGGTTGGAAAATATGCAGTACATAAAGAAGGCAATAATAACCAAGGAAAACTCAAAGTAGGTAGATACAAGAATGAATAATTTGTAGATACAAATAGTGCAAATACATATATTTTTGCCTTTGGATTTTTTCCAATTCAGAAAACAAACATTAGAACCTGAATCATACTTCAGGTAAAACTGTAGTATTCAATAGAATATTCTCACAACGGTCTAGAAATTATATTATTTTAATGCTTAGGAAATCATGGGATGAAAAGGATAGAGAAATATCATGTTCTTCGCAAGAGATGGCTGCAAACTATTAGAAGGAACACTATTGTTGAATTAAATTAAGCATTTAGTTCAATGCGAAACAAACATTAATAAAAACAGCTGTAGGAAGTATCCATGATAAATCAAAGTAGGAGTATATTAATTCTAATCCCTAGGATAGTAACTCAATATTAGAAGAATTATTTCATCACCTGGACGGACGACCAAGCAATGTACACTATTTAAGTATAAATCCTCTATTTGCAACCTAAGTACCCTTCCAACGAAGTAAAGCTATTATGCCTGCATTCGGACATCAGAGACAATGCTAGGTGAAAAAACAATAATAAAGACTCGCTAGAGTTTAAGAAATATATCACGAAACTATTTGTTATCTCATCAAGTGGTCCACTTATTTTCATTTCCGAAAACAGTGTGAAAGGACAAATAACCTTGTGACTGTAGAGTCATCTAGTAACTCCCAGATAAGTGTAATCCACTTACTTGTTAATCTAACAAAGGTAATCTATAATGACCAACAATGAGAATATCTTCCAGTCCTTCAGTTACTCATGAATCAAACTTTCAAAGTCTAGATATTTTTTTAGGTCCAGAAGGATTCAGGTAAGAGCATATTCTATCCATAGTAAAAAGGCTCAATCTTCCATCGGAATATATGGGGATTAAGAAAAAGCTTAAAGTTTAGAAAATAACTAATAGTAATCCACTGAAATAAAGTAAATAATGATAAGCAATTTCAGGGGTTCGTCAGCTAGGATAGTTTTTTAGATGATCAGGACATGAAGGTATTCCAAGCTTGACAGGAAAAAATAGAAGTCAACAAAACTTGCAATTCGCTGCAGCTTCACTGTTGGAATTATGCCCTAGAGGCAATAATAAAGATGTTATTATTATAATTCTTGTTCATGATAAAGTTTATATTCCATGCTAGAATTGTATTAAGCTGAAACTTTGATACTTGTGTGGTTTATAAACAACACCGTGTCCCTAGTACGCCTCTATGGACTAGCTCATTGATTAATGATGGTTAAGGTTTCCTAACCATAGACATGAGTTGTCGATTAATAATGAGATCATATCATTGGGAGAATGATATGATGGACAGACCCAAATCAAGCAGAGCAATTAGATCGTGTTCATCTTTGCGAAGCTTTTTTCTTATGTCAAATATTGTATTCCTTAGACCATGAGATAATGCAACTCCCTGGTATCGGAAGAAAGCTTTGAGGTCATCAAACGTCATCCTATGAGAGGGTGATCATAAAGGTGTCTCTCAGGTGATCGGAAAGTACTTGTTGGGTTGTATGTATCGAGATGGGATTTGTCCCTCCCAAGTCGGAGAGATATACTTCGGGCCCACATTGTCGATATCAACACCGCTTGCAAGCACGTGGTTAAGGAATTAATTACAAAGTGATATCGGATTATGGAACGAGTAAAGTACTTGTTGTAAACGAGATTGAACTAGGTATGCTGATACCGACGATCGAATCTCGGGCAAGTAAAATATCGCGTGACGAAGGGAATATATATATGGTATTAGTTGAATCCTGGCATCGTGGTTCATCCGATATGATCATCGATGAATATGTGGGAGTCAATATGGGTTTCCAGACCTCGCTGTTGATTATTGATAGAAGATCATGTCTGCATATTCTCGAACCCGTAGGGTCACACACTTAACGTGTCTTGACGCTAGGATAGAATGGATAATTGGTTTATGAGTTTTTGTTCAGAGTCTCGGATGAGAACCAGGACGTCACGAGAGGTTCCGGAATGGTCCGGAGAATAAGATTCATATAAGGGAAAGCAGTTTTTGGATTTCGGAATTGTTTCGAATTGTTCGGTATTGTACCGGAAGCTTCTAGAATCTTCCGGAGTGGGACCAACGTGGACCCACTTGTCGGGAGGGGGCGTGGGCCTACGAGGGAGTGCCCTGGCCGCATTGGGCCAGGGGCACAAGGCCCCATAGTCCCAGCCGGCCAAGCCCTAGGGGAAACCCTAGGGAGAGCTTCTAGAAGGGGGGGAACTTGCCCCCCACTCCTCCTATGTGGTCGCCGGCCCTAGGCTTGGAGGAGGGGCAAGGGGGCAGCCGTCCAGCCCTCTATATAAAGAGGGCAGGGGCGCACCCTCCCCCCACACCTCCTCAAACCCTAGCCGCCTAGTTGCTGCCCTCCTCTCTCTCTCTCGACTACGCGTAGGCGAAGCCCTGCCGTAGAAACTCTCCACATTTGCACCACGCCGTCGTGTTGTAGATCCAATCTATCTATCCACCCCACTTGCTGGAACGAGGAAGTAGGATACGTCGAGGTGCCGTACGTGTGCATCTCTCGGAGGCATCGCCACTTGCGGTGTTGGATCGGATCGGATTGCGAGGAGGAGAAGGCTAGTACGACTACATCAACCACGTTCCGTTGAACGTTCCGCTGTGCGAGTTATTCAAGGGTATGAAGATCTCATCTATCCCCCCTCGTTGTTTGCATCTCCTAGATTAGATCTTGGCTTTCCCGTTCGCATCCGTAGAAAATTTTGATTTACTATGCTGCGAAACCCTTCAGTGGTATCAGAGCTAGATCTATGCGTAGATGTGTTTCACGAGTAGAACGCAACATGCTTGTTGCGGGCGTTGATGTTTTCTGTTGCAAGCATCTTGTTTGTGTACTTCTTATGACGCGGGATAGTGAGATCGAAGCAGTCCAGACCAACTTTACGCGACCTCGTTCGCGAGACCGGCTCTGCACTTGACGTGTGGCTTGTTCCACACATGCGGCTGGTGGATGCCGGTTTCTCTCACTATAGTTGTCATGAGATTTACACCAGATGTTGGCAACCATAATATCACCGTTGTGGCTTTCCGTTGGTAAGAATCGTTCTTAGCTTGTCACTCCCATAAGCCACGTAAAACATGCAACAACAAAGTAGAGGCGTCTAACTTGTTTTTGCAGGGAGTGTTTATGTGATATGGTATGGCCCAAGATGTGATGTGTATGTTGTATGCAATGATCTTGTTTTGTAATATTTCATGACTTGCATGTCGATGAGTACACAACCGGCAGGAGCCATATGGTTGTCTTTATAATTGTGTATGACCTGTGTGTCAACTTCTTATACGCCATGTAATAGCTTTGCTTTATCGCTAAGTAGTTAGCAATAGTTGTAGTTGCTATTCGTGGTGGAGGCAATCATGGTGGAGTGATGGAGATCATGCTGGCACGCACAAGATGGAGATCATTGCGCGGAGATTGGCTATATCATGTCACATAAAATTATATGCATGTGATGTTTATCCTTTTATGTATCTTATTATGTTTAGATCGCGACAGTAGCATTATAAGATGATTCCTCACTTAAAGATCAAGATAAAACTGTGTTCTTTCCATGTATGCCCCGTTGCGAAAGTTCGTCGTGTTCAAGCATCACGTGATGATCGGGTGCTATAAACGCTACGATCACATACAACGGGTGCAAGCCAGTTTTGCACACACGGAAATACTTGGGTTTGACTTGACGAGCCTAGCATGTACAGACATGGCCTCAGAACACACGAACCGAAAGTTTAAGCATGAGCCATATGCATGATATGATCGACACTTTGTTGTCCACCATTGAAACCACATCTCTTCTCGTGAAGATCGGATTAGGTGTGGTGAATTTGGATCATGTTCACTAAACAACTTGAGGGATGTTGAATTTAGTGGGAGTTCATCTAGTAATTTGATTAAGTTGAACTAGTTATCATGAACATAGTCTAAATTTTACTTGCAAATTTTGTAGATCAAATGACTAAGTCCAACTTCAACTTCAACGTTTTTGCTAAGAAAGAAAAGCTTAAGAACAATGGGTCTAACTTCACCAACTGGTTCCGCAATCTGAGAATCATTCTCTCTGGCGGACAAAAGGACTATGTCCTTGAGAAAGCGCTAGGTGACGCCCCTGCTGTAGATGTGTCGGCTGATGAGAAAGCTGTTTATCGGTCGCGCAAGGATGATTATGGTGTGATTAAGAGCACCATGTTGTTTTCTATGGAATCGGACCTTCAAAATCGTTTTGAGGAGTTCCCCGGGCCCTTTGAGATTCTTGAGGAACTGAAAACTATGTTTCAGATTCAGGCCCGTTCTGAGAGATATGAGATCTCTGAGAAATTCTTTAACTGCAAGATGGAGGAAGGGAGTTCCGTTAGTGAGCACGCCATTAAGATGTCGGGCTACACTCAACGCCTTGAGCAACTGGACTGCAAGATTCGGAGGATCTCAAGATTGACAGAGTTCGCAATCACTCCTCCTAGCTACAAAGGTTTTGTAGTTACTCATAATTAGATTGGTTCCACCGATACGATCATCGAGCTCTTCGCTAAGCTAAAAGTCTGAGGTGGACATCAAGAAAGATAATCATGTGTTGATGGTCAACAAGACCCCTAGCTTTAAGAAAGGCAAGGGTGCAAAGAAGTCCTTCAAGAAAGGCGTGACAAGCGCTTGCCCTATTGAGAAGAAGCTCAAGTCCGGACCTAAGCCGACGAGTGCTTCTATTGCAAGGACAAGGGTCCTTTGGAAGCGCAATCTCCCTAAGTACTTAGCGGACAAGAAGGCTGGCACCATCAAAGGTATATTTGATATACATGTTATTGATGTTTTCCTTACTAGCCCTCGTTGTAGTGCCTGGGTATTTGATACTGGTTCAGTTGCTAATATTTGTAACTCGAAACAGGATCTACGGAATAGACGGCGGCTAGCGAGGGATGAGGTGACGATGCGCGTTGGCAACGGATCAAGAGTTGATGTGATGGCCATCGGCACGCTCTCCTTAGTTTTACCTTCGGGGTTAGTTTTAAACCTCGATAAATATTATTATGTACCTGCGTTGAGCATGAACATCATATCTGGACCGTGTTTATTGCAAGACGGTTATTCATTTAAATCGGAGAATAATGGTTATTCTATTTATGTGAGTAACATCTTTTACGGTCATGCACCTGCTATGAATGGTTTATTTCTTCTGAATCTCGAAAGCAATGAAACACACATCCATAACATTGAGGCTAAGAGATGCAAGGTAGATAGTGATAATATGACTTATTTGTGGCACTGCCGTCTAGGTCATATTGGTGTAAAACGCATGAAGAAACTCCATTCTGATGGACTTTTGGAGTCTCTTGATTTTGAATCATTTGACACATGCGAACCATGCCTCATGGTCAAGATGATCAAAACCCTGTTCTCCGGAATAATGGAGCGAGCAACAGACTTGTTGGAAATCATACATACCGATGTATGCGGACCAATAAGTGTTTCGACGAACGGTGGTTATCGCTATTTTCTCACTTTTACTGATGACTTAAGTATATATGGGTATATCTATTTAATGAAACATAAATCTGAAACATTTGAAAAGTTCAAAGAATTTCAGAACGAAGTGGAAAACCATCGTAACAGAAAAATTAAATTTCTGCGATCCGATCGTGGAGGTGAATATTTGAGTTATGATTTTCTCACGCATCTTAAAGCAAGCGGAATCGTTTCGCAACTCACGCCACCCGGAACACCACAGCACAATGGTGTGTCTGAACACCGGAATCGAACCCTATTAGATATGGTGCGATCAATGATGTCTCTTACAGATTTGCCGTTATCATTTTGGGGTTATGCATTAGAAACCGCTGCATTCACTTTAAATAAGGCACCATCTAAATTCGTTGAGACGACACCGTATGAACTGTGGTTTGGTGCTAAACCTAAGTTGTCGTTTCTTAAAGTTTGGGGATGCGAAGCTTACGTCAAGAAGTTGATGCCGGACAAGCTCGAACCCAAAGCGGAGAAATGCGTCTTCGTAGGATACCCTAAGGAAACTATTGGGTATACCTTCTATCACAAATACGAAGACAAAGTGTTTGTCACAAAGAACGGATCCTTTCTTGAGAAGGAGTTTCTCTCGAAAGAAGTGAGTGGGAGGAAAGTAGAGCTAGACGAGGTTATTGAACCTTCTCTTGAGTTGGAGAGTAGCGCAGCACCTTAAATTGTTCCAGTGTCGTCTGCACCAACAATAGAGGAAGCTAATGACAAGGATCATGAAGCTTCAGACGATGCTACTACTGAACGTCGCAGGTCGACAAAGTCGCGTGCCCCTCCTGAGTGGTACGTCAACCCTGTCTTAACTGTCTTGTTATTAGACAACAGTGAACCTGCGAACTATGAGGAAGCAATGATGAGCCCAGACTCTGAGAAATGGCTAGAGGCCATGAAATCTGAATTAGGATCCATGAGCGAAAACCGAGTATGGACTTTGGTGGACCCTCCTAGCGACCGAAAGGCCGTTGAGTGCAAATGGATTTTTAAGAAGAAAATGGACGCGGATGGTAATGTTACTGTCTATAAAGCACGACTTGTCGCAAAAGGTTTTCGACAAGCTCAAGGTGTTGACTATGATGAGACTTTCTCTCCTGTAGCGATGTTTAAGTCCATTCGGATTTTATTGGCAATTGCTGCGTTTCATGATTATGAAATATGGCAGATGGATTTCAAGACTGCGTTCCTCAATGGCAACATTGATGAAGAGTTGTATATGATGCAACCCGAAGGTTTTGTCGATCCTAAGGATGCTGATAAGGTGTGCAAACTTCAGCGTTCCATTTATGGACTGAAGCAAGCATCTCGAAGTTGGAACCTACGTTTTGATCAAGTAATCAAGAGCTTTGGATTTGTTCCAAATTTCTACGAAGCTTGTATCTACAAGAAAGTGAGTGGGAGCTCAGTGACATTTTTGGTACTATATGTGGATGACATATTGATTATTGGAAATGACATTGACATGCTTAACGATGTGAAGAGTTATTTGAACAAATGTTTTTCAATGAAAGACCTAGGGGAAGCTGTTTATATATTGGGCATCAAAATCTATAGAGATAGACAAAGACGCCTGATAGCTTTAAGCCAAAGTACATACCTAGACAAAGTTCTGAAAAGTTTCAGAATGGATAAGACAAACAAAGGTTCAGTGCCTATATTAGTCAGGTAAGATATTGAGCAGGGCTCAGTGTCCAGCTACGGTAAACGATAGAGAAGCTATGAGCAAAGTGCCTTATGCCTCGGCCATAGGATCGATCATGTATGCCATGCTATGTACTAGACCAGATGTGTCCAATGCTCTTAGTTTGACGAGCAGATACCAAAGTGATCCAGGAGTGGAACACTGAACAGCCGTGAAGAACATCCTAAAGTATTTAAATAGAACTAAAGAAATGTTCTTAGTCTATGAAGGTGATGAACAGCTCGTCGTAAAAGGTTACATCGATGCTAGTTTTGACACCGACAAGGATGATTCTAAATATCAGACAGGATACATTTATATTTTGAATGGAGGAGCTGTGAGCTGGAGAAGCTGCAAGCAAAGCGTGATCGCAGGATCTACAGTAGAAGCGGAATACATGGCTGCTGCAGAAGCGTCAAGTGAAGGAGTTTGGATCAGGAACTTCATCACTGAGCTTGGTGTGGTTTCAAGTGCCTTGGACCCACTGGAGATATTGTGTGACAACACTGGCGCCATAGCACTGGCTAAGGAACAAAGATATCATCCAAAGACCAAGCATATCAACCGCAAGTTTCATATAATTCGAGATTATATAACAGATGGAGATCTGAAGATTAGCAAAGTACATACGGATCTGAATGTCGTAGATCCGTTGACTAAACCTCTTCCACGATCAGAACATGATCAACACCTTAGTGTCATGGGTGTTAGATTGTTGCCAGATGTAAACTAGATTATTGTCTCTAGTGCAAGTGGGAGACTATTAGAATTTTGCCCTAGAGGCAATAATAAAGATGTTATTATTATAATTCTTGTTCATGATAAAGTTTATATTCCATGCTAGAATTGTATTAAGCGGAAACTTTGATACTTGTGTGGTTTATGAACAACACCGTGTCCCTAGTACGCCTCTATGGACTAGCTCATTGATTAATGATGGTTAAGGTTTCCTAACCATAGACATGAGTTGTCGATTAATAATGAGATCATATCATTGGGAGGATGATATGATGGATGGACCAAATCAAGCAAAGCAATTAGATCGTGTCATCGTGTTCATCTTTGCGAAGCTTTTTCTTATGTCAAATATTGTATTCCTTAGACCATGAGATAATGCAACTCCCTGGTATCGGAAGAAAGCTTTGAGGTCATCAAACGTCATCCTATGAGAGGGTGATCATAAAGGTGTCTCTCAGGTGATCGGAAAGTACTTGTTGGGTTGTATGTATCGAGATGGGATTTATCCCTCCCAAGTCGGAGAGATATACTTCGGGCCCACTCGGTAATCGATATCAACACCGCTTGCAAGCACGTGGTTAAGGAGTTAATCATAAAGTGATATCGGATTACAGAACGAGTAAAGTACTTGCTGTAAACGAGATTGAACTAGGTATGCCGATACCGACGATCGAATATCGGGCAAGTAAAATATCGCGTGACGAAGGGAATATATATATGGTATTAGTTGAATCCTGGCATCGTGGTTCATCCGATATGATCATCGATGAATATGTGGGAGTCAATATGGGTTTCCAGACCCCGCTGTTGATTATTGATAGAAGATCATGTCTGCATATTCTCGAACCCGTAGGGTCACACACTTAACGTGTCTTGACGCTAGGATAGAATGGATAATTGGTTTATGAGTTTTTGTTCAGAGTCTCGGATGAGAACCAGGACGTCACGAGAGGTTCCGGAATGGTCCGGAGAATAAGATTCATATAAGGGAAAGCAGTTTTTGGATTTCGGAATTGTTTCGGATTGTTCGGTATTGTACCGGAAGCTTCTAGAATCTTCCGGAGTGGGACCAACGTGGACCCACTTGTCGGGAGGGGGCGTGGGTGTAACACCCTCAGAATCGGCCCTATGCAAGTTTTAGCGAAACTCGCCAAACCTGCATAGAAACGAGTCGAAGGTGCCCACCAGGCACTTTCGTGCGGGTGGAAAAACAAAGTAATAACATTACACAACAGTCCTCGATGGGACCCACAGAACAGATATATACAACAGCGACTCAAGGAGTCAAGAATACAAATATAATGTACAAAGATCCAAATCACCTTGAAAATGTTCGAGCGTCCGACTACGGACAAGATGCAAATGGGGCTAAGAGCCCTGAAGAATAACCAATGGCGTCCATAACCCTGCCGTGCCAGGAAGGGTAACCACGCTAACGGCGTCGATCTCAAAACTGCTTAAACAAAGGTGCCGACAAAGGGCAAAGGAAAAGAGGAGTCGACTGAGGCCAGTACACGGCGAGACTAGAATTCGGCGGTCCTCGCCTACATAGGTATGGTGGACTGAGCGGCAGCGGCAGCATGCACTAAACAACCTATAGAGACTCGATACAACTGGCGGTTATCAGAGAGGGGAAAGAAGGACCTATCCGGATCCAACCTGGTACTACCATCAAACAAACCCGTCCTGGCATTTCCCCCCTCGAGACCAAACGAGGAAGTCAACCGAGGAACTCACACCGCTGGCGCTTTATTTATTCGGTTATCGTTGCAGAATTACTAGTCGGTTTAGATAACCATCACGATAAAGTAAAGTGGCACTTTTAGTTAACCATTCCGTTATAGTGGCAACACTTACTAGTCGATACAAGTAGCATGAGATAACCCATAAACCCGATAGCTTGTTGATACTTTTAATCAGCCATTCCGCTAGAAGTTGCGATACTTACTAGTCAGTACAATGGTCGCAAGCGACACTACAAACAAGCAATTGTGGGTATTAATTAGCCATTCCATTGTAGTGAAGCTGATTACTAGTCATTATAAGTCAAATTTATAGCGATAAACTTTAGTTATGCTTGTCTATGATCAAGAACTGGCTCCAAGTCGCCCATATCCGCGACACGGCTTTCAGAAAGTTTTACCCGCCGGTGCACCAATAGCAACACACGCCGATCAACCTCGAAAACCAAATCAAAACCCAACGAGGCTTTCACGATCGAACAATCACAGGATTCAGAATTATTTCAGGGGCCACTTAAGTAGATCCCGCATAAGCCACCGACTCGAGACGGCTCAAGGTTTGGGTAGACGGTGAACGATGGGAACCCAAAAGTGTGGCTGGGCTTGTCGACACATGAATCGTGTCCCGATCCTAACAAAGACAAAGGTGCTCCTCGCACAAATTAAATACAGTAAAGCATGGCATAAGTACAGGATAGTAAAACACCTCAAACTAGTTTGTGGCCCCAAGAAATAAGACGAATCAAGCTCGCTCAGGGGTCCCATATACCTCCCGGATGTGGATAGCGATAAAACAAGGAACAGGAATCAAGTACTCGGGGTCTTACGGACACAAGTGGGCTCGAAACCAAATATTATCTATCACCCACCGATGCCTCTCGCTTATTTCAATTTTAGTTGTTAAACAGAATTAAAGTGAACAATAAGTAAAACTAGCACCATCTCCAACATCAACATGCAATACATCAAGAATCGGGGCATATGACGACACATCAAGACTTGAGCAAGCAATCACGACGCCAAGAAGTCCAACTATCTACCAAACAACAGGTAATAGGGTGTGTCCAAGGCAATATAAGGCTGCAGGGGATATATCGGGTACGGAAACTAGAGCATCGCAACACAGATAGCAATAGATCAACAGGAGGGAATAAAGACTGTAAAAGTAAGATAGGTAGAAAGAGGGAGATGCTCGCCTGAAACATTGTTGAAGGGTTCAACCGAAGATCGGGGCGAAGCTCACATCAACTCAACGGCCTTATCCGCGAAGAAGCAAAACACTAGAAGGAACACCGGATGCACTATTTAATACAACGGCAGAAGATCGGCATGATGCATGTATGATGGATGGCATGGCAAAGATGCGATGCGATTAGGTCAAGATTGAGCGGAACCGGGGTCCCGACAATTAATTATATTGTTCAAGTTATTTAAATACCCCGCAATTTAAATGTTGTTATAACAAGGCAAGATAAGATACCGGTTCGCTACACAAGTTTAAATGAGGCCAATATAAGACTAGATTTGCCCGCATATGGGCCCCATATTTAATTATTCGGTGAATCGGCATAAGGCCCCCAAACCAATGCTATGCATGCGGGAATGACAATTTAATATGCAATCAAGTTGTTATTATGCATTTATAAAATAGGGTATCGAGGGAAAAGGGTCACACATTTAGGGTCTCGACGATCTTGTTAGGGTTCCGTGTTCGGGTTCGACAGGTCCGTGGTCCTCTCGGATCCGTGTCGGGTCTTCGGATCGGGTAGGTCTTGGCGCTTTCGATGGTCGGCCATGTTGTCGGTCCTCTGCTCGGTCAAGCACTTGTCGCATCCGGGTCTCGGCGATCTCGGTGTCCGGTGAAGCACTTGACGTTCTCTAGGGGGGTACTTTTATTGTGGGTTCTTGGTTCTCCGTCAAGATCTTGTCGCCGGAAGAACTTGTCGGGTCCGCGTGTCGGTCGGTCTTGGCGTCGAAGCGGTACTTGTTGCACCCGTGGTCTTGGTGTTATGGCGACGATCTTGTCGTTCGATGTCGAAGATCTTGTCGCGGTGAACAGAGTGCTTGGTTTCGACAGGGCGGTCCATGAGGTAGGTCTTGTCGTTTCCACTCCGAAGGCCTTGTGGTTCTGTGACGGAGTTCTCCGGGATCGGGCTTCGATCTCCAACCGGGCTGCAGATCTTGTTGAGGTGCACACGGCATGCGGGGGTCTTCGGACGAGGGATCGGAGATCTTGGCGCGGCTCCGGGTTCGGGATGTCGAGGCTTGATCCTCGGTTCCGGGAAAAGCACTTGGGGTATCCGGTTGGAGAGCTTGTCGTGGTTCGCGTCGTCACGGGCGTCTTGGTCCGACCGGAAGGTGAACTTGTCGCCCGTGTGGTCTTCGGATCGGGACCCGGATCGGTCTTCGTGGTTTGTCCTGACTGTTGAGAGGGCCTCGCCGACCGAGGCGATGCGCGGGCCGGGTCGCTTTTTGAGTGCCTCGAGGTGGGCCCGCGCGGATCGGTGGAGGGCGCGATGGCCGAGGCGTCCGGCCGAGCCAGCGGCTCGGGTCAGACGCTGCAGCGGCTGCCCGAGGTCGGGCAGACGCGAGCTTGGCGGCGCTTGGGGCCGGAGGAGCTCGCGGGCGCGGGACGCCCGGCCTTGGTCGCGAGCGGACGGCGCTTAACGGGAAGCGGGCCGACGCGAGGGAGCGGGCGCCGCCGGAGGCGAACGACGGCGGCGGAGATGGGAGGCCAGCAGAGCGGGAGATGGCGAAGCGGACGCAGCTGGGCGGTTGGCCTGCCGAGGCGAGGGCCACGCGCTGGCGGCGGGCGGGCCATGAGGCGGGCGGCAGGTGGGCGGCCCGGCGACGGCGAACGGCCCGCGGGGTGGCGGTGCTTGGCCGTGAGCTAGGCGGTTGAGGAGGAGCTCCGGTTGTGGGAGGCCGGAGGCGAGCCGAGGTCGGAGGGCCGCGGGAGAGGCGGTGGCGTGGCGGGAACGGCGGCGGCGCGTGCTTGGGGACACGCGAGAGGGGCCGAGGTCGGTTGAGGAGAAGGGTCCGTGGAGGCGAGGCGGCGAGGACGGCTGGAGGAGGATGCTGCGGAGACGGAGGGCGCTGGCATGAAGGCCTTTGAGCCCAAAGGCTGCTGGCGGGTCAAGAGAGAAAAGGAAGAAGGGGTGGGGGAGACGGGTTCGTGGGGTGGTGGGTCCGGGAAGGACCGGGACAGGGGTCGGTTCCTGTGCAGTGGGGGCCACGCTGGCCAGGCGCATGTGTGCGTGCTAGCGTGTGGGGGCAGATGGGAGTGGTGTGTGGGTGAGTGTGACGTGGCAGCAACCTAGTGGCTGGAGGGAGGAGAGAAGGTGAGGTGGCGGATGGGGATAGGCCAGGGTGAGGTGGAGGGGTAGGTTGGGTAGCTTTTTAGGTGGGTTTAGGATTAGATGGAAGGTGTTTGGCCGATTAGTTTTACGGTCGTTCGGCTAAAACGCTGCTCGAGCCCCGCTAAAAATAATTTAATATTTTTATTTGATTAAAACATGTCCTTTGCAAACCAATGCAAGACAAAATAAAATAATCCGGACAAGCCCGGTTTTGCATTTGAATTAAGGTGGGCGTTGGGGAAAACAAACGCTTTTGCGCATATAGTTTTGGCAAACAATGCATGATGACGACGATGCAATGCACAAATTCAACGCGATTTTCTAGTAGTGGTTTTGGGATGCCACAAGTGGCCTACGAGGGAGTGCCTCGTCATTGGGCAGGGCACAAGGCCCCATAGGCCCAGCCGCCAAGCCCTAGGGAAACCCTAGAGAGCTTCTAGAAGGGAACTTGCCCCCACTCTCCTATGTGGCCGGCCCTAGGCTTGGAGGAGGGGCAAGGGGGCAGCCGGCCAGCCCTCTATATAAAGAGGGCAGGGGCGCACCCTCCCCCCACACCTCCTCAAACCCTAGCCGCCTAGTTGCTGCCCTCCTCTCTCTCTCTCTCTCTCTCTCTCTCTCTCTCTCTCTCTCTCTCTCTCTCCCGACTGCGCGTAGGCGAAGCCCTGCCGCAGAAACTCTCCACCTTTGCACCACGCCATCGTGTTGTAGATCCAATCTATCTCTCCACCCCACTTGCCGGACCGAGGAAGGAGGAGACGTCGAGGTGTCGTACGTGTGCATCTCTCGGAGGCATCACCACTTGCGGTGTTGGATCGGATCGGATCGCGAGGAGGAGAAGGCTAGTACGACTACATCAACCACGTTCCGTCGAACGTTCCGCTGTGCGATTTCTTCAAGGGTATGAAGATCTCATCTATCCCTCCTCGTTGTTTGCATCTCCTAGATTAGATCTTGGCTTTTCCCGTTCGCATCCGTAGAAAATTTTGATTTACTATGTTGCGAAACCCTTCATTCACCTTATGGGAACCCTTGTGTAATGGCACCTCCCGCCTGTTCGTGGCGTTACATTGTTCAAATGATTCACAGAGCACCGACTCAAGACAACCATCCATCTCATTGCAGAACCTGAAATGGCAGACAAACTTCTTCAAATCAAACCATGCAACTATGCATGAAGGCTGAACCAAAAAGAAAGAACCGGTCAAGACAGGACTGGTTATGTTTCTCTGAATTTCCAATAGCAATGCTTTTTTTAGAACATGTGGTATGTTAATATAGCATAACACAGTTGCATCAAGTAACATTTTTTTTAGGAGAAGGATACGTAGGAAAATAAAAAATAGCTTAGCCAATCCTGCAATGCAATGACAGAATTCAGGCTAATTTTTTAGAGAAATTTAAAACTAAGACAAAGGAAGGTTGAGGGATCTAATTCTGTGCACATTTAGCTAGCTAGCTAGTACTACTTGTATTCTTTCTATAGGAATGCATTAATCTCTTGCTCTGCTTATAAGTCATACCTACTGACCAATTGGCTAGGAAGATGGATTGGATTTATCTTCAGACGCTGTCGTACTTTTGATTGTAATATTCTGAAATGATCACTATAGTAGGTACCACAACATTGGACCGCGCACGAGCATCCCCACACCTTGTTGCGCTCCTCCGGGATGCTGCGGACAGAGTGCCTGCCGTTTGTGGCTGGTCTTCCGCCTTAGCCTCATCTGCAGGGGAATACTTCTCTAGCTTTTTGAAGACAACAATTTCTAGCTTGACATCAGTCTCCATCCCAAGTTCATCCTACATCTAGCCAACATACACCCCCTTAATCTCCCGCCTGAACTACCAAGAATGAACCGGCCGCCACGGCCAAACCTTGGAGAAATTGAGAGCTAGCATAGAGCTGAAGCGGAAGTACTCACCGACCGCCGACGAAAACCGCATAGCTAAGGATGCCTATCTAGCAAATTCCTCTCCAGAGGTGGTGGTGGCGACACACGACCGGAGGCCTTGGTGAAATATGGACCACTGAGGCAAGCGCGGAAGCTCCAATCGGGCTCTCCCCTCCCGGATCTTCTTCGTCGTTGTTCTAGGGACGGACCGTGGAGGGTGAGGAGGTGTCCGTGGTGGTGAAGGGAAGATGGGAAGGCGGTAGAGGAGAGGAGAGGAACCTGAGGAAGTGGTGGCGGCTGGAGTACCGATGCGAGGGAGACGCTGAACAAATAGTCGGCCCGAACCGACTTATAGCGCCAAAAAGAGTACGATTTTTCTTTGGATAGACGACTCGAACGAAATTGGGTGGAATCGGGACACCTACCTGATCCAAATGACGGAAAGTGGGTGACACACTTGGAGCAACCTGAGCTCACCAATCCTAGGGAGCTTAGAGCTCCTTAGGGATTCAAGGCAAGTAAGATTTCTGTTGCAACATTTTTTTCTTTTCTATGAATTTAGTTACTAGTAATTTAAAATAATTTGACTTAGGACACAAACTTCCTGGTGCGAGCGGGTGAGCGTGTCTGTAGTATATTGCATGCCCCTCATGGTGCTTTCAAGTGAGCATTTGTGTCGTTCGCTCGCAATCTGTCCGACACGATCGACTCCTGCCGCTACATTATGACCCGAAGAAGAGAAGGAACAGAACCAGCGCAACGCACGTCCTCGTATGCTGGCGGGCAGGGGAGAGGTATGAAAATACCTACGATGGGGTTAAGCGTATGCACTTCTGGCAGGGACGTGTTGCGTGTTATATGATAGGAAAATACAAGAGATTGACACGGTTACGGTTTGGTGATCTTCTTGGCCCCTACGTTAGCTATACATGGTAGGAGATCACGTCAACCAATAACCGTGTCCTGGTTACAAACAAACTCACGCAACTAATACAATTACAATGTTTAACACCCCCCGTCAATCACAACGTATCTAAGTTGAGATTGCGTTTAAAAACCTCTAGTTGCCTGTTTGACAACGGTTTAGTAAATCCATCAGCAACTTGATCGCATGTAGGAATAAATCTTATATCCAATAGCTTATTAGCTACTCTCGAACAAAGTGATAGTCCACCTCTATGTGCTTTGTTCTAGCATGAAATACTGGATTAGCTGAAAGATAAGTTGCTCCCAAATTATCACACCACAGCGAAGCAGCTTTTGGATGACTTACACCAAGTTCTGTCAACAAGGTTTGTACCCATATTATTTCAGCAGTAGCATTTGCCAAAGATTTGTATTCAGCCTCTGTACTTGATCTTGAGACTGTTGCCTGCTTACGAGCACTCCAAGAAATAAGATTACATCCTAAAAACACTGCAAAACCACCAGTAGATCTTCTATCTTCAGGACAACCAGCCCAGTCTGCATCTGAAAATGCACTAATCAAAGTAGACTCTGATTTGACAAATCGCAACCCAAGGGCCTTTGTATAATTAAGATATCTGAGAATCCGTTTGACTGCTGTCCAGTGTATGGTGGTAGGTGCATGCAGAAATTGACACACCTTGTTAACAGAAAAATATATATCTGGACGTGTTAAAGTGACATACTGTAAAGCTCCAACTATGCTCCTGTATCTGGTGGCATCATCATCAGAAAGCAATTCTCCTTCATTGAGAGACAACTTTTCGGATGTTGAAAGCGGGGTGGTAACACCTTTACAGTCCCCCATGCCAACACGCTTCAACACATCCGAAATATATCGTTCTTGAGACAAAGAAATACCATTAGAAACATGTTTTACCTCAATCCCAAGAAAAAAATGGAGCAGTCCAAGGTCCTTAAGCGCAAAATCCATGCGCAAATCCATAAGCACTGCATCAATAGCTTCAGAGGATGAACCGGTGATAATGATATCATCAACGTAGATAAGTATATAAATGGTAACACCATGTTTATGATAAAAGAACAGTGAAGTATCCGCTTTGGAACCAATAAATCCAAAATTATGAAGCTTAGAAGACAAACGAGAATACCAAGCACGCGGAGCCTGTTTGAGACCATACAACGCTTTATCAAGCTTGCAAACATAACCAGGATAGTGTGAACTCTCATACCCAGGAGGCTATCGCATATAAACCTCTTCTTCCAGAACGCCATGAAGAAACGCATTTTTTACATCTAACTGACGCAATGACCCAATTTTGTGAAACAGCTAGAGACAAAATCAGGCGAATAGTAGCAGCTTTTACCACGGGACTAAATGTGTCTTCATAATCAATTCCATACCTTTGTTTGAAACCTTTAGCTACCAGCCGAGCTTTGTACCTATCAATTGTACCATCAGATTGGCGCTTGACTTTGTAGACCCATTTGCAATCAATGACATTGCTACGGAGAGGTTTAGGAACAAGATGCCATGCGTGATTATTCATCAAAGCGGTGTACTCTTCATCCATAGCACTCTTCCACTTGACATCACCAAGTGCCTCATGCAAGTTTTCAGGTTCGCCTGTACTGCAAAAATTACACCAACGGATACGTCCATTAGTAATTTCTTTAGGCCGAAAAACACCACTCTGAGAACGTGTACGTGGTCCTGTGGGTAACACATCTGGGGCTACAGGCAGCAGATCCATGCGGGAAATCATCCTCAATTAAATCCAATCCTGAGTGGTGCATGTGAGGTAGAGAAGCACCAGCTCTCTCCGTGCGCTGAGGTGATGAAGCCGCACCATTTGTGGCTGACGACTCACCCGAATCCAGTCCCGACGCACTTACGGAAGCGTCACCACGTGACCCGGCAGGAGGGGTCCACCCAGAGGAAGACGTGAGGCCGTTCTCACCGTTTGGCCCGAAGCGACACGCCTGTTCGCGACGTGGAACGCTGGGCGGCGTGGATCTGGACGACGCGGTTTGTTCCGCCACGACGCCCCAGATAAACCTGCTTCCGGATCGCTGCTGTGGTCTTCGCAGCAAAAACTCTTGTGCACTATTTTCAACAGAAAAATCAGTATTAACAGACATATGATCATGACGACTTTCATCTCCTGATGCATTAATGGTAGGATTACGAAGGACGAATGGAAGAAGGAGAAGTTCAGCACGAAGCTGTGCACCGGCATTGGGACGAAGTTGGGAAAAAGGGAAAATAGACTCATCAAAAGTGACATCACGAGAAATATAGATACGGCCGGTAGGAACATCAAGGCACTTATAACCTTTGTGAAACCCGCTATAGCCCAAGAAAACACACTGTTTGGATCGGAATTGAAGCTTATGTTGATTGTACAGACGAAGATTAGGCCAAACCGCACAACCAAAAATGGAAGAAAAGAGTAATTCGGTTTGGACTTAAACAATTTTTCCATTGGGCTCTTGTGATGAATAACTTTACTAGGAAGGCGATTAATTAGATAGACGGCTGTAAGAAAGGCTTCGTCCCAAAATTTAAGAGGCATAGATGCATGTGCTAGCAAACACAAACCAACCTCAACTATGTGGCGATGTTTACGCTCGGCAGAGCCGTTTTGTTGATGAGCATAGGGGCATGAAACATGGTGCGAGATACCAATGCGAGCAAAAAAAGAATTTAATTTTTGGTATTCTCCACCCCAATCTGATTGCATAGCAAGAATCTTCCTATCAAAGAGGTGCTCAACATGTTGTTGAAAATCACAAAATTTCTGAAAAACATCAGACTTATTTTTGAGCAAGTAGATTCATGTAAATTTACTGTAATCATCAATAAAACTCACATAATATTTATAGCGACCAACAGAAGGAGGAGCAGGGCCCCAAACATCGGAAAAAATAAGCTCTAAAGGAGCACTAGACACACTAGTAGACTTAGGATATGGCAACTGATGACTCTTGCCTTTTTGACAAGCATCACAAACTGACTCATCATGTTCCTTAGAAAAAGGAAGCTTATTATTTCTAAGAATTTGATCGACAACTAAATACGAGGGATGTCCAAGACGCTCATGCCACCGATTAGATGAAGGACTGCTTGTACTAAAGACTTGTTTCGAAGAAGACGTGAATGCGCCATGGAGGGGATAGAGGACACCCCTACTCTTTCCTTGAAGCAGGATTTTCCCGGTGTCCTGATCCTTGACAGAAAAGAACTTTGGATGAATTTCAACATAGGCATGATTATCAGAAACAAGTTTAGATGCGGAAACAAGACTTTTAGTGGCTTTAGGGACATGCAAGATATTGTTAAGGTGTATTGGACGATCAGGAGTATGAAAAGACGTATGACCAATATGTTGTATTTCCATACCTTGTCCACTAGCCGTGTGGACCTTCTCGTTCCCGGAGTAGCGATCCCGAATAGCAAGTTTTTCCAGCTCGCCTGTGACATGGTCGGTTGCGCCAGTGTCCATATACCAATTGGTATCTACTCCATAGAATGATTCAGTTGTCGCCGTGTTTGCTTGTGGTTCCGGCGTGACGAAGGATCGGTTGAACCGCTTGTAGCACTTGTAGGCAGGATGCCCCGCCTTGTTGCAGATTTGACAGGGTGGACCGGTGTAACGAGGGCCCTTGCCTTGACCCAAGGAATTGTTGTTGCCATAGCCTCCACCTCCGCCATTGCCATAGTGGCCATTGCCACCACTAGGGTTGTTGTAGCCTCCCTTCCCTTGATTGCCGCGGCCGCTGTCATACCCACGATCGCTGCCACCGCCTCCGCGATAGTCTCCTCCGCTGCCACCGCCGCGATTTCCGCTATATCCGCCCCGAGAGGCGAGGTTAGCAGAGAAGCCGCTGACTCCTGTGTCAGCACTTTGAGCCTCAAGACGAGCCTCTGCTGCCAAAAACATGGCGTAGACTTCACCTAGCGTTATGCCTTGCTCCAGGCGCGCCGAGATTGCCTCGACGAGAGGATTGTACTCTCCATCCAGGCCGTTGAGAACGGCGTTGATGACATCGTCGTCGTCCATCTTCTTGCCGGCAAGGGCCAGCTCATCTGTCAATGCCTTGACTTTGTTGAATTAGACCGTGCCCCGCATCTCTCTCTTCTTCAGATCATTAAGGGCTCGACGTAGCCCCATGACGCGTGCACGCGATTGAGACGCGTACATCTCCTGGATCGCCGTCCAGGCACCGTGCGCCGTCAGGTGTTCGGAGACCTGCACCAACACCTCGAAGGAGAGCGAGCTCAGAAGATATCCCAGTACCTGCTGGTCCTTCTCGTTCCACACCACGTAGGCTGGATTTTCAGACTTGACGGTGACTTTCTTCCCGTCTACTTCGATCTCGGATGAGATCTCTTCCGGTGGCGCCTTGTTGGAGCCATCGAGATAGCGGAACAGCCGGGCGCCCCTGATCGCCGGCAGAACGACGGCCTTCCACACGAGATAATTGCTGCTCGTGAGCTTCTCCTGAACAGGCTGCCCGAGGGAACCCCCGGTTGATGAACTGCTTGAGGTTGACATCGCCGGCGGAGAAGAGAATCGATCTAGATGTGTTTTGGAAGAAGGGGCTCTGATACCGTATGAAAATACCTACGATGGGGTTAAGCGTATGCACTTCCGGCAGGGACGCGTTGCGTGTTATATGACAGGAAAATACAAGAGATTGACACGGTTACGGTTTGGTGATCTTCTTGGCCCCTACGTTAGCTATACATGGTAGGAGATCACGTCAACCAATAACCGTGTCCTGGTTACAAACAAACTCACGCAACTAATACAATTACAATGTTTAACAAGAGGAAGACGTGGTGCTGATGGATCGGTGGAGATCGGCCGGCGTGGTAGGGTGTCAGGGTGAAGCTGTGTTCTTGTTGGCCGAAATCCGTGTCGCCGATCTTTGCGGGAATCGATGCGGACAGCGGCATGGAGGTCCTGGCCGTGAGAAATCGTCCTCGGACACGCCAACTCGCCGGATTTTTGGCAGGCAGCGGAGTGATGTCCACCGGAGGAAAGAGAAGGACGACGAGTCCTGTTCTAGATGGGAGGAGACCGAGAGAATCAGAGTCAGTTGGCGAAGGTTTGTATGCAGCTTTAGTTCCTCACTTTCTCCTATGGAATTGAGATTTCTCATCCTGGAACTCGCTGATCCATGGGTATGAACGGCACGAGTGAGGTGATGGACTGCTGCTGGTGGTGGTGGCGTTCGGCGAGACGTGCTTCATTTCAATGGTGGCAAACCGACGACCGAGTCGATGTTCAAACCGGCCCTGGTATGTGCCGCGCGCCGTCAGTCCGTCACCGAGCTTCTGCCCGGTGAGTTGGTTGGAGGTGGCCCTCTCCCTGCCACCATCGCTGGCTTCTGCATGCCGGAGGCACTCGTCCAAGGCAGATGGGACACTGCGCCACTCAGATGGAATCAATCAGGGTGACAAGTTCAGCGGCATTGCATTGCCGCTAGCGAATTCTGCAAGTTCCATCATAATTCATGCCACCAACGACCAGATCTGATGCGTCCTTCTTGTAGTCGATCGATGCGTGAGTCCGATTGCGATCTGCTGGCTAACAGTTTATTCGAACGATTGATCGTCAAAATCAAGTCGGGATGTGATGGAATGAGAGCAATTAATAAATTGAATCGATTAATCCTTTGCTCTTGTACGTCTGCTTATTCCAATGTTTCTTTTATTCTCTCCTCAAAGTAGCTTGCGCTCAATTAATTTTCTTGCGGGACTCACTACTGTGAAAAGAAATTAAAAATTGAGTCAGTTTGTTCGTGTAGGTTTTGGGAAAATGCCTAAGTTTTGGAGAGAGCTTTAGAAAATCACTGCTGTTGATTTCAGTGTTGAAATTGTTCTACTGCACGTGAGTAGCAAGGACATGTTGTGGCGAGTTTTGGAGAGAGCAGATCGGTGCACTAAGGGGAGTGTCAAGTATAACATGCAATGCAAGGACATGGTGTGGTCGCCGCCGTACGGAGAAAATAGAGAGAAGATCGGTGCACTAAGGGGAGTGTCAAGTATAACATGCTCAGAGGGCCTGCCGTCACATGAGAAAGTTTCGGGTCAAATACTTGGGTACCATTAACAGCACCATTGAAAATTGACATATTAAAAAAGGTGGCTATACACAACATGTGTTTGTGTTTACGAGATTGTCGTTGACGATGTTATCACATGGCATGCAACACATAGGTAGATTAATTGTCTTAGCGACCGTGGACGTCCCCAGCTTCATATGTTAAAAAAAACCTCCCTAACGATAGAAAAAAACCGACCGACCGTATGGAGCGAGAGAAAAACCAGACGTCGCACGACTCCTTTCGTCCATCTATAGAAAGAACCCGCATTTTCAGCAAATTATGATCCGAATCTACCACAACCTAATATTCGCACGCTCGAATCTGTGCAACAGATCTCATCATGGGCTCTGACCAGCCGGACTACATAGCGACCTTAGATTATGCATTAATCTAGCATTGACTTTTTTTACAGATGACCCCACGCTGTTTATAGCTGAACCCATAAGATTGTTTTCTAGCACGGTAACTATTGGCAAATGATGACCCTGACCGAAGTTCTGACGAGGACGGTATGTTACTGAGCTTCAAGTTTAGGATGAAGGAGTGTTGAACGTCATCCAGTATTTGCGATAGTGCTTGTTTCAAATTTCGGTGTTGTATTTTATGTTTAGAAACGTGATGAGAAACCATAGCAACGCACGGACATTCAACTAGTAATGAATTAACAAGGCAGTACAAGTGCTGCGATACTTTATTGGATAAATACCTCAAGTCATGTACAATTGCTTGCAACAGAAAATAGTGATCTCAAGTCTAACTCAAACCTTCCGACTCATTGATATCTCAAGGTGTAAATACCATGGATTAATAATAAACCGGAAATCAGCTTTGATTCTCAACGTGCGTTCTAAGGATCTTATATACTATTTACAATGGGGCAGCAACTGGTAGGCTACCATCTGACGACTGAGCGGTAACAATAGGGGCGAAGGGTATCAGATTTTGTCAGACAAGCTAGCAATCTGAGAAACTGCGCTCTCGAGACGTGACAGGTGAGTCGCAAACCTGTCCTTGAGCTCTGCTGAGTCAGTATCATCGAGAGCGTTTCGCATGACCTTGATACCGTTCTGTAGCAGCGCCATCCCTTCACCGATTCCATCTGGTATCTTCCTCTTCTTTGTATTGACAACCTCTGAAATGACAGTTTTTTTCTCAGGCTCTGGAGCTAGTGGAATTTCACAGGCTGTTTCAGCCAGTTTCTTCAGCGCTCTGCCCTCTGAAACTAGAAAACGAATCTGTTCCTCGGACCATTTGTCAGCACGCAAGGCAGCCTCTTTCTGAAGAAAAGCTCTCAGTTCCGACATGAACCCATTCTCGTCAATGTCCACTCCTGTGTTTGTATTATATGAAAGAGCAGCATCTCCAGGAATGAATTTCCAGAGCTGCGTAAAAGATGTGCGGGCGGCAAAGTACCCGAAAGAGCCCATTGCCAGGTGAATGAGTGCCCAGTGCCGTTCCCTCACCAATAGATGGTATAGATCCAGCATTGCTGAACAAATTGCATTAGCGTCAACTTCATTATAGTTCAAATGACCAAGCATTGACATAAAAGAAGCTAGAGATGGTTTGCACTGAGCTAGCGCTGCCTTTGAATTATCAGAACTACTAATGAACAGGGTGTGCAATTCCAGAGTTAGCTTCTCCATCTGATAGAACGGACAGAGATGCCTCACTTTTGAGATAATATCCAGTATGGAACTAATGATCTGGGCAAGGTGGTCCTTACTGCTGTCAGGTGCAGTCTTATACAGATTAATCAGGGAGATACTGAACTTAAACATAGTCGAAATACTCTTCCCATCTATGGCGTTATACTCCTTTATTTCGCTGCACGAAAGAAACAAGAGCATTAAAAAAAAGCCGCATTCTGGCATCATACTTGGTAACACTACGTGAGAAGGGACTTACCAACGCTGCAATGAAGAGGCTAGAGCATGTATAGGAAGACCTATTACACCCGAACTAGAAGTTGGCAAATCAACTGCGCCATGATTCTTCAAGTAGCTCTGTAGATACCCGGTAAAAGAAGTGAACAATTTGTTTACAGCCTGCACCTTTATACCATCCGATAATGAATCAAAAGGAAATCCTTCCATCAACAATGCCAAATGCAGGTTTGATGAACCGGAAGAGTTATGATCATTCAACAAGCAGGTATAAATTTGATCAATAGTTGCACAAGATGCATAGCTCAAGATGATGCAGAATGCGTGTGCAACCTTCCGCAAAGCACTGAGAGGTGCAAGAACTTCCTCTGGTGGAGCTACAGTCTTTAACAGAAGAAATAGTTGGTTAACTAAATAAGAGGAAGTTTCATTTTCAGCATAGCGCATGAAGAAACACCATAGCTCTGTTAGAATCTCCAAGCAAAGAAAATGGGGGTGGAAAAGGCTCTCAAGTAGGAAAGCTTGCAATTCATTCCAAGCAACACTTGAAGCAGCGGCAGCAATCATATAAGCCTTTAGGGCCTGTGTGAGAAAAGTATACACAGGTTGCCAGACAACCACAGGAGGATGGTCAGCACCACAAAATGTGGGAATTTGGCAGCCAAGGACAAATGAGTAGACGTCTTCCAATGTTAAGATATTAAGAAGAGCCGGTAGCTTTCCAGATAATTTGATGACCACTTCTTCTCTCAAGTCTGTGGAAATATTGAGGAAGTGCAAAAACACAATAAGTTCAGCAGGTAAAAGTGCTCGGTTTCTATTGTCAACATCAGGATCCACTGAGAAAATGCAACCTAATGAAGCCAAGTTCGCTCTCTGACCATCTTGCTCCATTTGAGCTGGATTATCAGCTTCTTCATTTTCTAAAAGGTACTGCACAAGCTGGCATTTCGACTCTAGCTTTACTTCTGATGACTTCATAATTGTGTCTAGTAAAAGATAGGAACTAGGCTCCAATAATTCAACAAGTGCCTCATTTGCTGCTTTCAACAGGGAATCTTTGCTGAATAAAATGCTTGAGGATGATATCACCAATACACACCTGATTATGCCCTTGTATATAGTCAATGCTTCTGAAGGATATACAGTGCAAATCCTTACAGCATTTATTAAGAAAAATTTGATTGGTAAACATGCCCTTCTAGCTTCAGAGATACCAAGGACTTCTTGTAAGGACATACACCATGTATCCGCAGCAACCCTCAGAGATTCAATGACAAGCGAGATAAGGGTTGAAATGATATCACTGACACTTACTTTTACTTCTATCAGTCCTTTGCCAAGTTGCAGTAAGGAAACTACACCTTCCATGATACATTCAATAAGGCCACCTGGCTTCCACCACTGGATGCTGCATATGTTCCTATTTTACACAAGGTCTGAATAGTGCATGCCGTAATCCTGGTCACATCGCTAGTAAGATCTGGTACCTCGTGTTTCACAGTTGTCTCTTCTGTAAGCATGCTCATTCTGCAGATATCAGATTTTGCAGCCTCACAGTATGCTCTGCACAGTTTAATGCTTTCATCCAGAAAAACAGGTGCAGCCTTAGCAACATGTGCTGCAGCTCCATGAACTATCTGTCAACAGATATCTATCAGAGATGGAACTGCTGCGATTTAACATTTCTGTATGGTATGTCATTGCCCATAATTTATGCAGCAAGTGCTTTATAAGTCTCTCATGCAGCTTACATAAAGCTCTTCCGACTACCTATGCTAGTTAGACTAGTTAATGCAAAGATTTCATAAGCTATGGAGTGTTACCTTGTCGACTATTGAGCTTTCCGTAAGTGCTAGCAATTCCGAAATAAAATCACCAGTAGCATGCACCACATCAACAGTAATGCATTTTGCTGCCATTGGAAGGAGCTTAATAGAGATATTTAAGGTCAGTGAAATTATCTGCAGTCAAGGAGTTGAATCTTTATAAGAATTATCAAGAGAGAACCTCTACCGCGTGAATTAAAAAAGGATGCAATAACAATCCAGATGAAAAAACATTGACCATAAAACTAAAAGGAACATGTTAGTGGAAATTATACCGTTGACTGTAACTGAACATAAGGTGTCTGTCTCGAAAGGATTCTTATGCATTTTTTGTGCTATATCTAACTACATGTCTGCATACCATAAGATGTTTCGCCACAATTTATGCAAGAAGTACTTCATATGTCCCAGTGACAGCTATACAGAACAAGGTGAGATCACACATAAAGCAGGGTTCATGGTTTAGTTGGGTATTTTAGGCTAAGATATCTGGAGTTTGGAGAAGCCTTAGCGATGCAGAAGATTTTCTGTTAACCCAGCTATCTATTTCTAAACAAATGAGCACAAACAAGCTGAACAAACTTAAAGGTGTAGTTCCTGCAACCTCTAGGCATAAACTGTTGTGCTCTTCCTCTTGAACTGCTTCAGAATCATCAATAGATTCAACGAACCATATGAGATGTTTTCCACACCATGAGCTGGCCTGGTACAGAATTCGTTGATTCAGGAAGGCAGAAGGTATGCTGCTACAGTTGGCAGGTGAAGTGAAGCAGAACTGCAGTGGAAAAAAGCAAGAAGTACCTTTGCACCGAGAGTAAGAAATTGTCCCAGACAGGCGGTTGTATCTGACTTGGTGCATTTCAGAGCAACCTGCAGAACTGACTTATGTAGCATGCAGTGTGATACACCTGAACATGTGGAATCATCCCAAGATACCTAAAATGCCATTAAGGGAACACACACAACGACAGTAATAGCAAGCAAACTGAATCAGTAACTTCTTTGAAATGGGAAGATATACTGTGATGTATCAGATCAGTAAGTAACAACGGGCCAAAATAAGATAGCAAAATGGGGAAAAGGATACAGCAAGGCATTCAAGTATTAGGCCCAGATCATCAACAGAAAACTGGGAGGAACCCTCGAGTTGGCTGATAAGGGCAATTCTGTTCTCCAAAACCTGTTAAGGTCATTAGAAAGTTAGCGCATAGCATTTGATTCTAATATACCCATCGAAATTTAGCCTCTAATCGCCTTTCTGAAAAATGCTATGTGCGGAATCAGATGGAAAATAATTCTATCTAGAATCACACCAGTCGAGCAGGGGGACCCCCAAATACAAACAGGAACCATTACGGATAGCAAATCCCACCAAAGAACGACCGCTCCCGAAACTCCAACTAGCAACTTCAACTGAATCCCGCAGTCGCACGCGCGCGTATCGTACCCGAGCTCATCCGCAGCACCTCGAACCAGACTAGCTAAACCCTAGAGAGGGGCGTGGAAATGGACGGCACCGCGACCGCGAGGCCGACGAAGGGACGCGCGGGTAGAGGGATGAGAGAGACGACGCACCTCCGCGGTTTTGATGGCTTCGAGGAGGGGCACCAGCTCGCCTCGGCCCCTCTCGTCCGCCTCGCCGCCGCCATCGCCATCGATTTCCATTGCTCCTCTCTCTCTCTCTCTCTCTCTCTCTCTCTCCCGGCGCGCCCTGGCTTCCCTTTTCCCGCCTCCGCCGCCTTTGTTGGGCCGCTGTCTCCACTCCAACACACGAGTTAGCTTATTTCTATGGGCTTCGTTTGGCTGATTGCCAGCTTCGATCAGTGCTGTTCAAAGTTTAGCCTGATAACGAGGGCCCAACGGCCCACATAATAGAAAGCCCGACTTCGATTCCGACGACGACGGTGATGTCTGTTAGGAAACGACTCGGTAAACAGGCTTATACTATCTTTACTACTAAAAGCAAAGGGACGATGTCATACGATGTCACACTTCAAGATAATTACTAGAAAAATGCCACCGTCTTAAATCCACCTCCTACACTTGTGAGGCTAAAACCGAATTTCAAACCAATTACCTCTCCACTCAAATAGCTACATAATCCTCAAATGTGTACATCACGCTTCCCCGCCCCAAACTGCCAGAAAATCTGATGTTTATTATTCACGTGGGCAAAAAAATCTCACATTATTTCTGAAATTTGTCGGAGTATGTTTGTTATAGATTACTTTGTTAGTTATTATTAGGCGGTCCGCTCTCAACAGTCAATTCTTGTAAAATCATCAATATGAGCCGCCTCCGGTGTTCTCGCATTCCTCAAAGAGGCTACCCGGTCAGCATGGCTAGCTCGGCCCACAAAGAATGCAGCGTGACTTTGTCAAGAATCCAGAGCTACAAAGCGAACAAGAAGTACTTCTGCATCGTCGAACGATGAGAGGATACACGCTCGATTGGCGCCGGCTATTACGTGCAAGTTGGACGCTGAAGAAATATAGAAACCGGCCTCCAATGCCATGACGACATCGTCAGGTAACACCGGGAGCCCCAAGCGCGTAAACTCTATCCAGCAGCAACGGGACATAAAAAAAACCCACACTTGCTCGTCAGTATTGTGTGGCCGCCACGACGACAACAACATGTTTTTAATTACAGCTCCTCGGCCGAGTGCTAGGATTTGCACAAGAAAAGGCAAGCGAGACGACCTTTGGAGTTTTTAAACTCTAACGGCTAGAAACGACCGTAGTCACTAGTCCCGGACCGGACCAGACCAGCTGGTCTTTTCGTGGACTATTAGTTTCGGGTCGTATCACGGCCCAGGTCCCCGAGTTCTACTTCCTTGTTCCCATTAACAAAACCCTTTTTCTTCTTGTTCTTTGTCATAACGCCTATTCCGGGGCGAGTACTACTTTTTTTTACAAAATGAATTTACAAGCAGATGATTTTCCGACCCTGACTATCAATTCCCCGACTACCTCTCTGGCTTATCAATCTAGCAAGCATAGGAAATCCTGCTTCCTGTCCTGCTGCCCTAAAGCATATGGTGGCCATTTTTCTAAAGAAGTTCATGCCATTTTTTTTTAACATTTGTCAAGATTTAGTTTGCAACCCCTAAATTCAAAGCTTTAAAAAGATTAGAACTTCATTCTTTCATCTCTTATTGCTACTTTAGCTCTATAATTCAAAATTATTCTCTATAATTTCATCTCTTATTGCTACTTCCACTATACAACCAGCGCGCCCTCGGCAATCTATCATTGGTTGCTACTGTATGTAAGTGATTTATTTTTATAATTAAGTTTGTAGCTCAGCTTGTTCATTGTATTTAATATATTATTCTAACTATATATCTTTTTGTATGATGATATTATATTCTGCAAAATGAAGATGCTTGAATGCAAAAGAGCTAGAAGATACGACGTTGGGTTCATTGACCCATATATCATTAATGAATATACGTTAAAGAATCACCCCAAGGACGTGGAGGAATACCTGTGCAGGTTCTTAACTGAGAATAATTTTGTTAAGGAAATACTACAACTTCAAGTGAGTGTTTATGTCTTGTACATATTTTATTTTTCCTTACTCGATGAGCTATGCATGTATGCTTATGTAAACGTCCGCAGATTTCACTGGATCTTGCTAAACATTCAAGTTGACAACTCCCTAGTTGAAGTCCACGGCTCATTAAGTTGGGACCAAGAGCAGTGGAGCGACATGAAAGCAATGCTCCATAAGTAATTTCAATCGTTATCGCATTATATCATCCTCTTTCATTCATTTCCTGATATCAAATAACCAATAACTCTTTTGTTCATTTTTTTGTCGAACAGGTGTTGGACACGGTTCAGACAGAAAATACCACGTCCATTCAAAGAGGAGCTAACTTATAAAATGGTGAAGAGTTTACAGCAGCCACCGAAAACTCATTTATGCGGATACTACGTCTGCGAGTACATCCACGAGTTGACCAGTGAGCGGAAAGTTGACTCACATTATATTTATGATTTGCGAAAGAAACTAGAGCCATACCAACGCATAAGAGCAATTCAAGAGGAGCTGGCGGGATTTATGATGAAGGAAGTCCTTGATGTAAATGAAGAGCATTATACGGATGACGTGGAACTCGATTTGCTTTAGTAATTTTCATGTAGCTGATATGATATATATATTCATCATTGACCATGTAATTTTAAAACATTTCTTCCTTTTGATATATATATATATATATATATATATATATATATATATATATATATATATATATATCATCAATGTATGCTTGCAAAGGATCGATTAATTATATAGATGCATCAACGTGTACTGTGTATGTACTAGCGTAGAATATGTCTACTTAAATATATGTTTGAAATTATAGTGAAACACAAAACGAAAAAAGAACGAAATGGCAAAAAAAGAAAAATACACAATCTCTGCCGCACACAATTCTTTGCCGCAGAAAGCCTTATAGTCTCGGGTGGTGTTACGGTCCGGGACTACAGGTATTTCGCCCCCGCGGCGCTGAAACAACCACGTGGCTGTTATCAGTCGAGGACTGTAGCGAGCCGGGACTAGAGGGGGTCTCTAATCCCGTTTTCGCAGTCCCGAGCCCAAAACCGAGACTAGAGCCCATTGCAGCCCGGAACTAGAGCCCTGTTTTTCACCAATGTGATCCTAGGCTCATCTAATGCACCTAACATATACACAAGTCTTCCCCTGTTGATGTGTAGCGGCTCAAGGAGCTCAGCGTCTGCTGAACTAGGCCAAGCGCTCATGCCAGATATGGTGCAACAATTATGTGAGGACCGTGACGAGATAATGAATATACATGCGTGGCTATTATCAATATTTTTATTTTCTTAGAGTGAACTTGGTGCAGTTATGAATATGCTTGTCTTTGCCTCTATTATATCCATATTGCAATCCATCACCGGAGTTGACTTAATTCGTGATAGAGAGTTGGAGTCTCATCAAAGTTGAGGACAAATAGTGGAGATGGCACAACATGAAGGGATATAGCACCAGAGGCGAGTAGCGGACCAAGAGAGAACGGAGTTGGAAGAACCAAGGAGGAAGGCAACCGAGTTCTTGCTACATAATAGTATAGTATAGTTGGCAAATGAGGCATTACAAGAGATAAGAAGAACAGGTGAGGAGTGTGAAGTGGTAAAATAGCCATAAAATTGCATGTCTGCAAAGTATATATTTATTTATTATTTTGTACCGTAGCAAAAACACGGGTATTCAACTAGTTTACACTAATATTAAAAGACCCAGAGAGTCAGATCCAAGAGATACTGAACTAGGATGGGATTATCTAAAGCGTGAGAATTGATCCATCTTTATCGACACATCACCAACGAGCGGGCAATCCCGCTTCTGTTTTTTTTTTCAACGCACGACCCCGCAGACCATAGCAGTTGCAACTTGCGCACGCCATCGCGTCCGCCCCCGCCGTGCAAGCCACCGCCAATCCCCTGTCGGGATGCGGCCGCCGGCACGCGAGACTGCGCTGCACGTCGGCACGCGAGACTGAGCTGCACACCGGACGAGAATCCACCGTTGCCTCCGCCGCGGAAGCCAACACCCCGCCTCCGCTCCGTTGCGCAAGCCATCATCTCTGCCCCTACTGGCGACTTCCATCGCCATGTTTCTATCGTTCAACCGCTCTAGCAAGCGAGGCCTTACTAACTACGACCATAGTCACGCTTATTTTCGTTACTGCTTGGCGTGGCTAGAGTATGGATCAACAGTCGTCTTCAACCATGTGCGATCCCCTGATCAAATAAGTCCATTCATGTTTCAGATTCCCCTTATTTGCTCTTGTATTCCCCTTTTCTGCTAGCAATCCGATGTTTTAAACTTACAGGCTTGTTAGGGGAACGAAGCACAAGGTGCGCACTGCATTGTACTACCATTACAATTAAGTTTTTTTTAAAATCCAGTTGCCCCAATTTGAGGTGATTTCTCTCCCATGGTAATCCTAACAATTCATGTTTCTATCTGTAGGTGTGCTTCTCTATGTTATTCCTGTATATCACCATTGGCTATAAGATATCTTTAATTTCTATGTCTTCGTCTGTTTGCCATATATCTTAACTGATTTGTTTTTTTACAAGTAGGCGAATCATAGCAGATTCGATTGAGAAATTGATTGTTCAGTTGCATGAAGATCTTCTTTTGTGAGACAAGTTGCATGAAGATTTGTGATTAAGAAACTGAGGTAGATAATAGTTTCTTCACATGAGAGTACTGTATAATGCTCCAATTCTTTTTCTCACAATTCAAGTCTTGTGATCTAATAGACGCAGATTGCATTGGTACTTTTTCTCAAAAGAAATGCATAATACATTCAGAAGAGCTCTCAGATTAAGTAAGGTGTTTACTCTTAAGAAACCATATGCAAGAGAACACTTTTGGCGTTTTAGAGAAACCAAGCCTGTTATTTTTGGTACTTGTAAATTTTTTAGGTGTATACTATTGTCAAACACAGCAGCGGATAGAATGGACAAATTGAGTCTTTCATTATCTCACCTCAGTTTGATGTGAGCTTATTTGCAGATTAGTGAAAACAGGTTGAAGTGAAGAGTGGTTTGAAGCCAAATGTTCCGAACCAGCATGACTCGCACACTCCTTGGAAACAAGGTTGAATGCATGTCACAACGGTATGTGGTAGCAAGATCAAAGATCCTACATATGTTTACTCTGCTCCAAGATCCTATGGTAATGTAATTGCTTCGGGAAGATTCCTTTACCATTTATTCTTAATGTTCCAGCCTGAGGGTTGGTCATCATATAACATGGTTGTGGCACTACAATTAAATCAAGGAATTGCTATACCATAAGCCGATTCATTGCCATTGTTTTCAATATTTCACGGTAATTAACTTTCAATATTGCTTTAATTTAAAAGTTATCCTACAGTTTTGCACAGAAGATCGAATGATGGGTGGTTTTTTTAGGCTCAAATTTTGCTTTTCAAGTTAAATAGACGTAAAAGAAAGAAATCTTTTGAATTGCAACTCACTAAGGAAGGGTGGAATTCAAAATGCTTGCAAATACCAAACACAGTATAATACGTATATAAATATATAACGTGCATGTGCACGTGCTCGATTACTAGTCCTAAAAAAATATCTTGAAAAACTTTCGTCCAAAGTACCAAACAAATTACAAAATGTTTTTCACTTTTAAGTTTCTTGCGTCGAGATCTTCAAAACGAGATCTTGTGTTGCTAGATGGATGAATTTCTTTTGTACTTGGAAACTACTAGGTTGTACTCGTGCTACAGTGTAAGTTTATTTGGGTTTTCAAGAGAGTGTAGTTCGTTTTTACAGTGTACTTCGTACTTGTTTTTATTGTACTAATATGTTATCATCAGTATACTTGTACTTCATGTTCTGGCGGAGCCAAGAAATGAGAGGGGGGGCAAAATTTTGAGTTCTAAATTTTTTAAGGCACAAAAGAAAGTCTAAGCAGCAAAAAAGACCACAATAATTCAGTTGTCACAACTAATGAAGCACAACTACCAAAACATGAAATAACATGAAAAAACAACTTGGAAACTACTAACATGGACTCCTAGCACTTGGGTTGCTCAAATGAGTGCCACCATATGATCTCAATACTCCAAGAGATACCTACAACATAAACATGTGACGAATTTATGAGTCCAAATCTTAGCACAAATATAATAATAGTTATAACTTTTGAGAACATAGTACCATACCATTAGGTTGTATTTAAGCTCGAAAGATGAAAATGTCGATGTAGATGACCTCGACGGTCCTTGTAATATTGAAAACATAGCATAATCTTCTTGTCATTATTTTTTGCAAATATTTCTTTCTCAACATAACAAATCATCAAATCATTGAGTTAGTCATCACCTATCTTGTTTTGAAGATTTGTCTTTATAATATTCATTGCTGAGAAAACTCTCTCAACTGATGTTTTTGCGACCAATAGTGTCAATGCTAGTGTAATGAGACGATACACCAATGGAAAAATCAAATGTTGTCCAGTTTGAACCAAGTTGTTAGCAATACCACTCAAACTATCACAAGTTAAGAAATCATTACTTCTCTTCAATATATGAATGTATATGCCTAGTTGATCAGTCAAGAGATAGAAATCATGTGAAGAGAAAGCGACAGAGTAAAAACTTGAAAGCTCAACTAGGTTATCATGATCAAATCTATTAAATGAGTCTCTAGGATGAAGGCATGCAGTGCACTGGAATAGGCATGTAGAAGTTTCACAAAATCTATTGTTCATCTCAATTATGTTTCTCAATCACCTCATTAAAGATTTCTACTTTGTAATAATGGAAGCAAGTAACCATTTTGCGTGATCTCCTTGAATAACCCCTTGCTAAAATGTTATCATTCATATTTGGCACTATAATATTTCTTCCACCATAGAAGTTAGTAGCAGCCAACAAAAGAGGTTCCCATCCATCATATCATCTCTCAAATTTTGCAATAGACTTTTCACCGAGACAATCATATTCATATCACAGAATATGTTCTGATCTTTTTGTTTCAATGCTTGTGACAAAGCATTTGTTAAACCAAGAACTCAAAGCATCAAATGCAAGATAATAGCAAATTCAAAAGTTTCCATATTTATCATATAACCTGAAACCAAACCTCTCTCCTCGGAATTTGTCCCATCATGAGAAATATTGTCTAGCACTTCCATAACAGAATCCCACATTTGATGAATCTAGATTAGAGTTCTATGGTGTGGCCCCCAACACGTATCACCCAGTCTTGCTAAACTTGTCTCTTGATGTTGGCCTCTTCCTGACGAGATCTCCCTAGTCTCTAGCAGTGAAACCAAACGGTCAATATGCTTCTCCAACAATGCATCTTTCTTCTTACAAGAGGCACTCACCTAAAAACATGTGCATTTAGAAATTTGAGTGCATATATAGAGTTAAATCACCAACAATATATCGTTTTGAAATTATCTACAAGTACTAACCATGTTAACAATCTTATTTTAAGTAACCAAAGAAATTGCCAACAACTAGAACTCCTTTTACAACCGCCAAAACCACCAATTGAAGTTGGTGGGCAAAACAAAGCACACCAACACCGATGTTTTAAACCATGTATCTCTCCACGCATATTAGATGCGCCATCATGTCATTGTCATTGTCATCTTAATCTATACATGGACAAATATTGTTTAGCAAACAATTCATCCAAGGATTTTTTTCAAAGAAGCCGATGCATATGCTCCATGCTCATTGGTTATATTGTTTATTGCATACTGATAAAGGTTGCATTATCTTTTTTGTTGCATTATTTTGGTTGTTTCATCATTTATCTTATGATCAGAGTATAAATATAAATTGTTCATAGTTGATTACTATAAGACAATCAACACCATATGTTATATTTTACTTAATAGCCTATTTAGTGGCATGATACTAGATACATATACTGCTTATGTTTAATTGTCATGCCCCACTTATTATTGCAACCAATCGATGAATTGTCTAGCTTGTATACTAGTAAGCTTATGATTAGTTAGCGTGTGATAAAGGTTGCATTATCTTTTGCATTACTTTGGATGCTTTCTAATATGTCTTATATTAAAAATATAAGTTGTTTATATTGTACTATTTTACGTGATGGTTACTATAGGACAATGAACATCATAGATTATATTTTGTTTAATTTCCTATTTAATTGCATGATAGATGCTTGTACTGCTTATGTGTATTCATCCTGCACTACTTATTATTGTAGCGTATAATACTAAGGCTGGTCATAGTGGGGAGTAATATGTAGTATGTTACTAGGATATGTTACTCCCCACTATGACCAGCCTTAATATTATCTCCATAGTGAGCAGTGTCATATGTCTGATAACATAGATATCATCATGTATGTTGGTCATAGTAGCAAGTTTGTACACTAGTATCCTGTGTACGATACTAGTGTATAATACTAGCTAGAATGCCCATATATAGTAGGAGTATCATGCAATCCATGTTGCATTTGTTTTGTTGTTTCGTCATATATCTTATGATCAGAGTGTAAATTGATCATAGTGGACAGTTCTACACCATATGATATATATTGAGACGTATTTGGAGTTCTTTATACATGTTAGAAACACAAATGCAACCCATGCAAAAAAGTCGGCTGGAAAACATTATCAAAAACAATGCATAGATGCAACAACTGTATAGGCCATGTACAATGGAAGGTGCTTGGAGTGTTGCTTAGAAAAATAATCCAAGCTTTTGAAGGGAATATGCCCTCAGAGGCAATAATAAAGTTGTTATTATGTATATTCTAAGTATATGATAGTTTTTTATTTTGCATGCTCTAATTGTATTAATACGGAAACGTTAATACATGTGTGTTTTATAAACAAACAGAAAGTTCCTAGTTATGCCTCTCTTATAAACTAGCTCGTTGATTAACAAGATGATCAAGGTTTTCTGATCAAGGACATTGGATGTTGTTAATAACGAGGTCACAACATTATTGGAATAGTGTGATGCACATTCATCCGAAGTATAACATTACAATCAAAGTCATTGTGTTTATATTGCTATAACATCATACGAAGTAATCTTAATCCTTAGACCATGAGATCATGTCAATCACTGACACTAGAAGAGTATCTTGATAACATCAAACGTCACACCGTAATAGGGTGAATATAAAGGTGGGTTCAGTGCTACAAAGGTGTTATGTAAGGCTCGTGGATCAAGAGTGGAATTTGTCCATCCCGATGACAGATAGATATACTCTGGGCCCTCTCGGTGATATCACATTAATTAGCTTGCAAGCAAGTGATGAAATCACTAGAATGTTATATCATGGGAACGAGAAAAGAGTACATGTCGGTAACAAGATCAAACTAGTTATGGAGATACCGATGATCGAATCTCGGACATGAAATATATCGCGAGGCAAAGGGATTAAGTTACTAGCGTAAAAGGTTCTCACGATCACAAGAACTCATCATTGAATGTGTGGGAGTCGGTATGGATCTCTAGGTCCCGCTTTTGATTATTGATCTGAGAGGGGTCTCGATCATGTCCGCATTATTCGCAAACCGTAGGGTGACACACTTAAGAGACATCGACACCATTTGGAACAAATATGTTCTAGACGAAATAATTACAAAGCACAGGAATTATTTCACTAAACACCGGAATTGTTTCGGGTGAAATTGCTAAAATTGTTTCTGCATGTGAAATAGAATACTAGCAAGGGGTTTTATGTGAATGTTTGTTAATTAATGTAATTGACAAAATTCTGAATAAATAAAAGGAGTTTTATTTAAAGAGAGATTACATTAATTTTGGTGGAAATTTAATGGGATTTTTTGAGTGGGATTTTGCGTGGAGAAATGAAGAGGCAAATTGTGAGTGGGAGCTCCACCCACATGAATGGAGGGAGGGGTGGGGTAGCCCCCATGCGCCGGCCACCCCCTTGGGGTGCCCCCTCCTCCTATATAAGTCCTCCCTTTCCCTCTCTCTCTCTCTCACACACACCTCCTCGTGAAGGATCTTTCTCCCCCTCTAGTTTATTCCCCATGGTCTCGGACTAGCGAGATACATGTTCCCGGTGAATTTTCGTTTGGAAAGAGTTGTTGCTTCTGCTGCATCACTAGAGCGAGGAGGCGGAGGTTGTTCGTTGTCTTGAACGTGTGTGCGAGCACGGATGCGCTGCTGATTTGCGGTGCTAGACTTCTTCTCGATCTTGAGATCGACAAGCGTTCGTCTACATCATCCACGAGTACAACCTCGTTAAACTTTGTCGGTCTACAAGGGTGTGTTCTCTATGGATGTATATCCACCCGTTGCTTGTATCTAGTAGATAGATCTTGGTACTTAGTTGTTCCCATCATAGGAATTTTTTTGGTTTCAATGTTGTGAACCCTACAGTGGTATCAGAGCCGGATCTCTGCATAGATGCTTTGCATAGGTAGTACACATATGAGTATGTGGGCGATGATGATCATGTCATTGCTTCTTGCTTGTACTTTGTATATTGGTGGCATAGTGGGATGAAGCGGCCTGGACAAACTTTACATGTCCTCGCACATGAGACATGTTCCACGCTTGACATGCAACTAGTTTTGCATAAGTGGCTAGTGGGTGTCTGTCTCTCCTAGTATAGTCAATATCTGATTTACAATGAGTTGTAATAATTTGGTTATCCTCGTTGTGGTTCCGTGTTCGTAGGTAAGAACCATTCTATCTTCGAAAGCCCTAAGCCACATAAAACTTGCAATGGATAAATTAGAAGCGTCTAGTTTAGATTGTTGCTGGGCTAGTGTCATAATATGGTAATGTTGTAAGTTGGGTATAGTTGATACTCTTACAGCACACTTAACGTGTAAGTTCCATAGACCTTGGCCTTACACACAAAGGAATGATAAAGATCATACCACGATACACATGATAGTGATCAAGTGCAAGAACCATATCATTTCACTTTTCACATATGATGTTGTTGCATCTTATATTGCTTGTTTGGTGTTTTATTAGCACTATAAGATGATCCCTCATTTAGATATCAAGATAAAAAATGTGTTCTCCCTTAAGTATGCAACTATTATGTTTCGCCGCTTCAAGACATCACGTGATGATCGGGTGTACTTGAATCCACGGTCATATTTTGGGTGTAATACGGTTTTACACACGCAAAATACTAAGGTTCTTACTTGGCGAGCCTAGCATGTACAGACATGGCCTCGGAACACGGACCAAAAGGTTAAGCAGGAGTCATATGTTTGATATGATGCCCATATAGATGCTCACCTTTAAAGCTACACCGACTCACGTGATGATCGGTCTTGGTGTAGTGGATTTGGTTCATGTAATCACCAAAAAGACACGAGGGATGTCGTTTTTGAGTGGGAGTTCATTCATAATTCGGATTGGTTGAACTCGATCTATCATAAACTTAGTCTAAACTTTACAAATTCTATTGTAGATGGCACCACCTGCTTTTAATTTCAATGTGTTCATGGAGAAAGAGAAAATTGCGACGAATGGTAGGAACTTTACCGAATGGGCCATGAATCTGAGGATTCTCTTCTCTGCTGCACAAAAGAAACATGTGCTAGAAGAGCCACTAAGCCCCCCACCACTTGATGATGCCCTTGACTAAGATAAGAACGTCTATTTGACTCGTCAGGAGGACCACAACTTAGTTCATTGCGGCATACTATATGGGCTAGAGCTAGAACTTCGAAATCATTTCGAAAACGGCAATGCCTTTGATACCATGGGTGTGTTGAAAATGATTTTTGACACCCATGCTGCTGTAGAGAGTTATAATGCTTCTGAAAGGTTCTTTAGCTGCATGATGGAAGAGAACAACTCCGTTAGTGAGCACGTACTCAAAATGTCTGGGTACGCTGATAAGCTTGTGTCCTTGGGAATAACGCTTCCCATTGACTTAGGCATACATCGTGTTATCCAATCTCTGCCACCTAGCTACAAGAGCTTTGTGATGAACTATAACATGCAGGGCATGAAGAAGACTCTCCTCGATATTCTGTCAATGCTTAAGACTACAGAGGTGCAGATCAAGAAAGAACATCAAGTGTTGATGATCAATAAGACCACCGGTTTCAAGAAAGACAAGAAGGGTAAATAGAAGGGAAAGAAGGGTAAATAGCCAATGCGCAAGAACCAAGGTCACACAAGAAGCTGAAGCACATCAAGCTACGTTTCCACGCTATTCGAGAACATGTCCAAGATGGTGACATAAAGATTTGCAAAGTACACAGATGAATGGCGGATCCGTTGACTAAACCTCTCCAGGGCAAAACATGACCAACACCAAACTGCCATGGGTGTTGGTATATTACCATGTAATCTAGATTAGTTGACTCTAGTGCAAGTGGGAGATTGGAGATATGCCCTAGAGGCAATAATAAATATAGTTATTATTATATCTTTGTGTTTATGATAAATGTTTACATTCATGCTATAACAGTATTAACAAGGAAACATTAATACTTGTGTGATTTGTAAACTAAATTAGAGTCCCTAGTAAAGCCTCTTCATAATACTAGCTTGTTGGTTAATAAATGATTGTGGTTTCCCTATCATGAACATTGAGATGTTATTAACAACAAGATCATATCGTTAGGAGAATGGTATGATGGACATACTCCTAAAGATAAGCGTAGCATAAAGATCAAGTCATTTTAATAGTTCAATTGCTATATGCTTTCTGATACATAGTAACCTAATTCCTTCGACCATGAGATCATGCTTATCACCATCACCAGAAGGATGCTGTGATGACATCAAACACCACACCGTAACTGGGTGGCTATAAAGGTGGCATTGAGTGTTCGGAAAGTATTGGTTGAGACACATGGATCAAGAGTGGGATTTGTCCATCCATATGACGGATAGATATACTCTAGGCCCTCTCGGTGGAATGTCATCCAATTAGCTTGCAAGCATGTGACTAGCTCACAAGGGATCACATATCACGGGAACGAGAAAAGAGTACTTATCGATGCGAGGTTGAACTAGGTATGCAGAGATGCCGACGATCAAAACCTCGGATAAGTAAACTATCGTGAGACAAAGGGAAATTGGTATCGTATGTAAGTGGTTCATTCGATCGCAAAGTAATCGTAGAAATATGTGGAAGCCATATGAATTTCTAGATTCCTCTATTGGTTATTGTTTGGAGAAGTGTCTCGATCATGTCCGCATAATTCACGAACCGTAGGGAGACACACTTAAGGATTCGATGTTGTTGAGTAGTTATGGAATGATGAGTAAGAGACCGAATGTTGTTCGGAGTCTCGGATGGGATCCGGGATATCATGAGGATATCCAGAATGGTCCGGAGAATAAGATTCATATAAGGAAAGTCCTGTTTCGGGGTTGGAGAATGGTTCCGGTGTTTTCATCGGGAATGTTCTAGAAGGTTCCAGAATGTCCGGCACTCCGGAGGGGAAGGGTACATGAATGTGTCATAACAAGTTGGAATGGTTGCATCATGTACTAGGTGTCATCGCTGAGCAAAATAAAGGGATAAATCAAATCCTAGTTTGAAAAGTTAAACGCCATTTTGAAAAGTCAAACGGCTATTTTGTTTGGTGGAGGGAGTAGGAAACCTACTTGGGAGGAAGTCCTCTCCCTCCACCGCCAAGGAGGCCAAGTTGGGGAGGACTCCTCCCCTGGCCGCGCCTCCACCTATATAAGGAGGCGGGCTGCCTCCAAGACCTACACCTTGCCCTTTCCAAACCCTAGCCCTAAGCCGCCACCACCTCCCTTGCCGCCTAGGGCAAACCCTAGCCGACTTGGGCTTCCCAAGCCCTAGCCGCCTAGCCTTCTCTCCTTGGTGTGTCTAAACCCTAGATCACCGAGGCCTCTCTCATAGTCCACCATACTCGCTCCAAGGCGAAGCCTGCGAGATCTCCCTCTACTTACGTACTGCCGTCGTGATGCCGGAATCGAGAGAGTGCTACAACCTCTGTTTTCTTTGGAACAAGGGAGAGGAAGGTCTTCATCGAGTAAAGCGAACGTGACCGATTGCGGAAGCCTTCGGAACGCAGCGAAGGATCGTCTACGATCTTGAGATCGGCAAGAATACGACTACATCACCCACGAGAATCGCTCTCGTTAAACACTTTGGAATCTTCGAGGTGAGTTATTCTATCGACTCGTTGCTACAATCTAGTAGATAGATCTTGGCTTGTTTGTTTGTATGCGGTAGAATTTTTTGTTTTCCATGCTACGAACCCCTACGGTGGTATCGAGCCGTGTCTATATGTAGATCTGTTGCGAGTAGAACACAATGGTCATTGTGGTGGTGGTGCTTTATTATCAATTGCTTCTTGTGTACTTTGCATCTTGCCGTATGATGGGATGAAGCGGCCGGGCTAACCTTACATGAAATCGTTCATGAGACTTGCACCACGCTCAACATGCAACCTGTATTGCATAAGTGGCTTCGCGGGTGTCTGTCTCTCCCATTATAGTATAGATCTAATTTACAACGGGCACTTGATAGTTCAAACATCAACGTTGTGGTTCTTGTTCGTAAGTTAGTTCGACACTTATTGAAAGCCCCAAACCACGTAAAATATGCAAAGAAATTAGAGGCGTCTAACTTTGTTTTGCGGGGGTGTGTGATGTGATATGGCCATGATTGTGATTATATTTGATGTATGCAATGTTCCTTATTGTAAGTTGGCAACCAGCAGGAGCCATATGGTTGTCTTTAATTTCTGTTAAGACCCGCATGTCGATTCAAAGTAGTTGTAATAGTTGAAGCTGGTGGACGACAACCATGGAGCAGCGTCATTGACCTTGATGCAATGCCGGTGATGATGGAGATCATGTTCGTGCTTGAAGATGGAGATCGGAAGCACAAAGAAGAAATGCCATATCATATCACATATTATGAATTGCATGTGATGTTAATCCTTTATGCATCTTGTATTGCTTAGTTAACGACGGTAGCATTATAAGATGATCCCTCATGCACATAAATTTCAAGTTCTAAAGTGTTCATCCTTAGTAAGCATCGTTGCTAAAGCTTGTTGTTTCGAAGCACCACGTGATGATCGGGTGTGTTAGATTCTGCAAGTGTATACAACGTGAGAAAGCCAGATTTGCTCATGCGGAAGCTAAGGTTTAATCTTGACGAGCCTAGCATGTACATACATGGTCTCGGAACACGGATCACTGAAAGGTAAAGCATGAATCATATAGTAGATATGATGAACATGTCGATTGTTCGCCATTGAAGCTACATCAACTCTCGTGATGATAGGTTTTGATGTGGTGGATTTGGTTCGTGTGATCACTAAAACAATGTGAGGGATATTGTTTTGAGTGGGAGTTCACCTAGATTAATTTAACTATTAATTAGAACTAAATTTGTCATAAACTTAGTCTAAAACTATTGCAAATATGTTGTAGATCAATGGCGGCCCTGCCATCAATTTTAATGCGTTCCTAGAGAAAGAAAAGTTGAAAAACAATGGAAGCAACTTCGCGGTTTGGTTCCGCAATTTGAGGATTGTCCTCAATGCTGGTAATTTGACCTATGTGCTGGATGCACCGCTGGGTGACCCACCTGCAGCTACTGCTACCGATGAAGTAAAGAATGTTTAACTCGCTCGGAAGACTCAGTACTCCACAGTTCAGTGTGCTATCTTGTATGGTTTAGAATCAGAGCTTCAGAAAAGGTTTGAGAATTCAGACCCACATGATATTGTCCGTGAACTCAAACTGATATTTGAGACTCATGACGCTTGAGAGCTATGCGGCACGAAAATTTCTTTAACGCAAGATGGAAGAGGGCAGCTCGTCGGTGAGCATGTGCTTAAGATGTCAGGCACACAAACAAACTTCAAAGCTTGGGTATAGTGATTCCTAATGCTTTGGGGATTTCTGTCCTCAATCACTACCACCAAGTTACAAGAACTTTGTGATGAACTACAATGCAAAGCATGAACAAGGATTGCGTAACTCTTCTCCATGTTAAAATCTACGAAGTGGAGATCAAGAAAGAGCACCAAGTGTTGATGGTCAATAAGACCACCAAATTCAAGAAAGGCAAGTCTAAGCAAAGGACACTTCAAGAAGGGTGGTAAGAAAGTTACACCGATGAAGAAGACCAAGGCTGGCCTAAGCTCGATCTTGAGTGCTTTTCTGCAAGGGAGAAGGTCAGAGCGGAATTGCCCAAAGTACTTGGTGGATTTGAAGCGGCAACATCAAGAAGAAAGGTATATCCGATATACATGTTATTGATGTGTATCTCACTAGTACTCGTAGTAGTGCCTGGGTATTTGATACTGGTTCGGTTGCTCATATTTGTAACTCGAAACATGTACTGCAGAATAAACGGAAGCTAGCGAAGAACGAGGTGACGATGCGCGTGGGAAATGGATCAAAGGTTGATGTGATCGCGGTCGGCACGCTACCTCTTCATCTACCATCGGGATTAGTTTTATACTTAAATAATTGTTATTTGGTGCCTGCGTTAAGCATGAACATTATATCTGGATCTTGTTTATTGCGAGACGGTTACTTGTTTAAGTCCGAGAATAATGGTTGTTCGATTTATATGAGTAATATGTTTTATGCACATGCACCTTTGATATATGGTCTATTCTTAATAAACCTCGATAGTGGAAATACACATATAAATAACATTGAAGCTAAACATTTGAAATTGAGCGATAATTCGACCTATATGTGGCACTGTCGTCTTGGTCACATTGGAGTGAAGCGTATGAAGAAACTCCATTCCGATGGACTTCTTGAATCACTTGATTTCGAATCACTTGAAAGATGCGAAGCATGTCTGATGGGTAAAATGACTAAGACTCCATTTTCTGGTATGATAGAGCGAGCTACGGACTTATTGGAAATCATACATACCGATGTGTGTGGTCCAATGAGTGTAGCATCGCGCGGTGGTTATCGTTATGTTCTTACCTTCACGGATGACTTGAGTAGATATGGGTATATCTATTTCATGAAACATAAGTCCGAAACTTTCGAGAAGTTTAAGGAATTTCAAAGTGAGGTGGAGAATCAATGTAACAAGAAGATTAAATTTCTACGTTCTGATCGTGGAGGTGAATATCTAAGTTACGAGTTTGGCGAGCATTTGAAGAAATGCGGAATACTTTCACAATTGACATTGCCGGGCACACCACAGCGTAATGGTGTGTCCGAACGTCGTAATCGAACTCTCTTAGATATGGTTCGTTCTATGATGTCACTTATAGATTTACCGCTATCATTTTGGGGTTATGCATTAGAAACAGCCGCATTCACTTTAAATAGGGCACCATCTAAATCCGTTGAAACGACACCGTATGAATTATGGTTTGGGAAGAAACCTAAACTGTCGTTCCTTAAAGTTTGGGGTTGCGAAGCCTATGTAAAGAAGTTACAACCGGACAAGCTTGAACCCAAAGCGGAAAAATGTGTCTTCATAGGATACCCAAAGGAAACTATTGGGTATACCTTCTATCATAGATCCGAAGGCAAAATCTTCGTTTCCAAGAATGGATCCTTTCTAGAGAAGGAATTTCTCTCGAAAGAAGTGACTAAAAGGAAAGTAGAACTCGACGAGGTTGTCGAACCTTCTCTCGAACTTACGATTAGCGCAGCACCGGAAGAAGTTCCTGTGGTGCCTACACCAATAAGAGAGGAAGCTAATGATGATGATCATGAAACTTCGGTTGTAGTTGTTACAGAGCCTCGCAGGTCAACGAGAACTCGTACCACTCCTGATTGGTATGATCCCGTTATGAGTGTCATGTTGGTGGACAACACCAATGACCCTGCGACATATTAGGAAGCGATGATGAGCCCAGATTCCAATAAATGGCAAGAAGCCATGAAATCCGAGATTGGATCCATGTACTAAAACCAAGTATGGACTTTGGTGGACTTACCAGATGGATGTCGAGAACAAATGGATTTTCAAGAAGAAAACAGATGCTGATGGTAATGTTACTGTCTATAAAGCTCGACTTGTCGCAAAAGGGTTTCGACAAATTCAAGGAGTTGACTACGATGAGACTTTCTCACCAGTAGCGAAGCTAAAGTCTGTGAGGATTATGTTAGAAATCGATGCATATTATGATTATGAGATATGACAGATGGATGTCAAAACAACGTTCCTCAATGGAGACATTGATGAAGAGTTGTATATGATGCAACCCAAAGGTTTTGTCGATCCTAAAGATGCTAACAAGGTATGCAAACTTCAACGGTCCATATATGGATTGAAGCAAGCATCCCGAAGTTGGAATCAACATTTTGATAAGGTGATCAAAAGTTTTGGTTTTATACAAACTTATGGAGAAGCTTGTATTTACAAGAAAGTGAGTGGGAGCTCTGTAGCATTCTTAATACTATATGTAGATGACATATTGTTGATTGGGAATGATGTAGACTTTCTTAATAGTGTCAAGGAATATTTGAATAATAGTTTTTCAATGAAAGATCTTGGCGAAGCAGCTTACATATTAGGCATAAATATTTATAGAGATAGATCGAGACGCCTAATATCATATTTGGACAAAGTTCTAAAGAGGTTTGGAATGGAAGATAGCAAGAAAGGGTTCTTGCCCATGTTGCCCAATACGACGTTGAGTAAAATTCAAAGTCCAACAACGGCAGAAGATAGAGAAAGGATGAGTAAGACTCCCTATGCCTCAGCCATAGGATCTCTAATGTATGCCATGCTATGTACTAGACCCGACATTGCATATGCTGTTAGTTTGACTAGCAGATATCAAAGTGATCCAGGAGTGGATCATTGGACAGTGGTCAAAAACATCCCTAAGTACTTGAGAAGAACTAAGGATATGGTTCTTTCTTATGGAGGTGATGAACAACTCGTTGTTAATGGTTACACCGATGCTAGTTGGAACACCGATCCGGATGATTCTAAATCACAATCTGGATACATATTTACTTTGAATGGTGCAGCGATTAGTGGAGGAGTGCAAAGCAAAGCGTTGTGGCGAGATCTTCAAGAATCGAATACATGGTGCTCGGAGGCTTCAAGAAGCAATATGGATGAAGGAGTACATTACAGAGCTCGGTGTGGTTCCAAGTCTTGGACCCAATGTCTATCTCTGTGATAACATGGGCGCCATAGCCAATGCGCAAGAACCAAGGTCACACAAGAAGCTGAAGCACATCAAGCTACGTTTCCACGCTATTCGAGAACATGTCCAAGATGGTGACATAAAGATTTGCAAAGTACACACAGATCTGAATGTGGCGGATCCGTTGACTAAACCTCTCCCGAGGGCAAAACATGACCAACACCAAACTGCCATGGGTGTTCGGTATATTACCATGTAATCTAGATTAGTTGACTCTAGTGCAAGTGGGAGACTATTGGAGATATGCCCTAGAGGCAATAATAAATATAGTTATTATTATATCTTTGTGTTTATGATAAATGTTTACATTCATGCTATTACAGTATTAACAAGGAAACATTAATACTTGTGTGATTTGTAAACTAAATTAGAGTCCCTAGTAAAGCCTCTTCATAATACTAGCTTGTTGGTTAATAAATTATTGTGGTTTCCCTATCATGAACATTGAGATGTTATTGACAACAAGATCATATCGTTAGGAGAATGGTATGATGGACATACTCCTAAAGATAAGCGTAGCATAAAGATCAAGTCATTTTAATAGTTCAATTGCTATATGCTTTCTGATACATAGTAACCTAATTCCTTCGACCATGAGATCATGCTTATCACCATCACCGGAAGGATGCTTTGATGACATCAAACACCACACCGTAACTGGGTGGCTATAAAGGTGGCATTGAGTGTTCGGAAAGTATTGGTTGAGTCACATGGATCAAGAGTGGGATTTGTCCATCCATATGACGGATAGATATACTCTAGGCCCTCTCGGTGGAATGTCATCCAATTAGCTTGCAAGCATGTGACTAGCATACAAGGGATCAAATATCACGGGAACGAGAAAAGAGTACTTACCAGTAACGAGGTTGAACTAGGTATGCAGAGATACCAACGATCAAAACCTCGGATAAGTAAACTATCGTGAGACAAAGGGAAATTGGTATCGTATGTAAGTGGTTCATTCGATCGCAAAGTAATCGTAGAAATATGTGGGAGCCATATGAATTTCCAGATTCCTCTATTGGTTATTGTTCGGAGAAGTGTCTCGATCATGTCCGCATAATTCACTAACCGTAGGGAGACACACTTAAGGATTCGATGTTGTTGAGTAGTTATGGAATGATGAGTAAGAGACCAAATGTTGTTCGGAGTCTCGGATGGGATCCGGGATATCACGAGGAGATCCGGAATGGTCCGGAGAATAAGATTCATATAAGGAAAGTCCTGTTTCGGGGTTGGAGAATGGTTCGAGTGTTTTCATCGGGAATGTTCTAGAAGGTTCCGGAATGTCCGGCACTCCGGAGGGGAAGAGTACGTGAATGTGTCATAACAAGTTGGAATGGTTGCATCATGTACTAGGTGTCATCGCTGAGCAAAATAAAGGGATAAATCAAATCCTAGTTTGAAAAGTCAAACGCCAATTTGAAAAGTCAAACGGATATTTTGCTTGGTGGAGGGAGAGTAGGAAATCTACTTGGGGAGGAAGTCCCTCTCCCTCCACCGCCGGCCAAGGAGGCCGAGTTGGGGAGGGACTCACCTCCCCTTGGTCGCGCCCTCCCACCTATATAAGGAGGGGCAGGGCTGCCCCTCCAAGACCTACCCCTTGCCCTCTCCAAACCCTAGCCGTAAGCCGCCGGCGCCACCACCTCCTGCTGTTGCCGCCGCCTAGGGCAAACCCTAGCCGCCGACTTGGGCTTCCCCAAGCCCTACCCCCGACTTGGGCTTCCCCAAGCCCTAGCCGCCGGCCTAGCCTTCTCTCCTTGGTGTGTCTAAACCCTAGATCACCGAGGCCTCTCACATAGTCCACCATACTCGCTCCGGCTTAAGGCGAAGCCCTGCGAGATCTCCCCTCTACTTCCGGTACCACACCGTCGTGCCGCCGGAATCGCGAGGAGAGTGCTACAACCTCCATTTCTGCTGGAACAAGGAGAGGAAGGTCTTCATCAGTACCAAACGTGTGACCATGGGGCCAGCTGAACGAGCATGTAGGAAGGATCGTATACACGATCTTGAGATCGGCAAGAGTATGACTACAGCACCCACGAGAATCCGCTCTCGTTAAACACTTTGGAATCTTCGAGGGTGAGTTATTCTATCGACTCGTTGCTACAATCTAGTAGATAGATCTTGGCTTGTTTGTTTGTATGCGGTAGAATTTTTTTGTTTTCCATGTTACGAACCCCTACATGTTGTAAGGCAAGACATTGAGTAAGACTCAAAGTCTGGCTACGTCGGAAGAAAGAGAGATAATGTACAAGGTCCCCTATGCTTTAGCCATATGCTCTATCATGTACACCATGCTATGTACAAGACCTGATGTGGCACATGCTATTAGTTTGACTAGTAGATACCAATCTGATCCAGGTTCGGAACACTGGATAGCGGTCAAGGATATCCTTAAGTACTTAAGAAGAACTAAGGAAATGATTCTCGTGTACATAGGTGAAAAAGAGCTCGTCGCTAAATGTTATGTTAAAGCTAGCTTTGACACTGATCCAGATGACTCTAAGTCTCAATCTGGATACGTATTTCTCATGAATAAAGGAGCAGTTAGTTGGAGGAGTTCCAACCAACCTGTGATGGCAGGATCAACAACGGAGGCCGAATATATTGCTGCTTCGGAAGCAGCTCATGAAGTAGTTTGGATGAAGGAGTTCATAACCGAACTAGGCGTGGTTCCTAGCGCGTTGGACCCAATGGTGATCTATTGTGACAGCAATGGATCCATAGACAATGCCATTGAACCAAGGTCTCACAAGAATTCCAAGCATATTAAGCGTCGGTTTCACTCCATCCGCGAACATGTCAAGGATGGAGATATAAAGATTTGTAAAGTGCACATGGATCTAAATGTATCAGATCCGTTGACTATAATTCTCCCTAGGGCAAAACATGATCAACACCAGAACTCCATGGGTGTTAGATTTATCACTATGTAACTAGATTACTGTCTCTAGTGCAAGTGGGAGACTGAAGGGAATATGCCTTGAGAGGCAATAATAAAGTTTTTATTATGTATATTCCAAGTATATGATAGATGTTTATTTTGCATTCTATAATTGTATTAATAAGGAAACGTTAATACATGTGTGTTTTATAAACAAACAAAAAGTTCCTAGTTATGCCTCTCATATAAACTAGCTCATTGATTAACAAGATGATCAAGGTTTCCTGATCATGGACATTGGATGTTGTTAATAACGAGGTCACAACATTATTGGAATGGTGTGATGAACATTCATACAAAGTATATCATTACAATCAAAGTCATTGTGTTTATATTGCTATAACATCATACGAAGTAATCCTAATCCTTATACCATGAGATCATGTCAATCACTGACACTAGAAGTGTATCTTGATAACATCAAACGCCACACCATAACAGGGTGACTATAAAGGTGGGTTCAGTGCTACGAAGGTGTTATGTAGAGGCTCATGGATAAAGAGTGGAATTTGTCCATCCCGATGACAGATAGATATACTCTGGCCCTCTCGATGATATCATATTAATTAGCTTGCAAGCAAGTGATGAGATCACTAGAATGTTATATCACGGGAACAAGAAAAGAGTACATGTCAGTAACGAGATCAAACTAGGTATGGAGATATCGATGATCGAATCTTGGACATGTAATATATCGCGAGACAAAGGGATTAAGTTACTGATGGCTCAGATACATAGAGCTCGTTGGGAACCCCAAGAGGAAGGTATGATGAGCACAGTAGCAAGTTTTCCTTGGTTATGAAACCAAGGTTATCGAACCAGTAGGAGTAAGGAAACAACTCCAAGGTGTTGCTAACAACTTGGAACCTGCACAACACAAAATCAATACTTTGCCCCAACTTACAGGGAGGTTGTCAATCTCACCGGTTTGCTGAAAACAAAGGACTAAATGTATAGTGTGGAAGATAGTAATTGCTTGTAGAAAGTAAATAGTAAACGGTAAATAGTAGATGGTATATCAATGAAAAAGAATGGACCAGGGTCCATAGTTCACTAGAGGTGTTCTCCATAAGATAGATAACATGTTGGGTGAACAAATTACAGTGGGGCAACTGACAGATTGAGAAAGCATAACAATGCATATACTAGACATCTTGATTCCTACGAGATTTGATTGGGCATTACAACATAATACATAGACCGTAATCCAACTGCATCTATGACTAATAATCCACCTTGAGGTTATCATCCGAACCCCTTTCAGTATTAAGTTGCAAGTAACGGATAATTGCATTAAGCAAAGTGTGTAAAGTAAACAATACAATTGCTCCATGGACAAAGGATTGTTCTTTTCTCCCTAGTAGCAACAACACATCTACAACTTTAGAGATTTCTATCACTTCCCTGGATTACTAGAGGCATGAACCTACTATCGAGCATAAATACTCCCTCTTGGAGTCACAAACATCTACTTGGCCAAGATAGCTACAAGCAACAGAGAGCATGCAAGATCACAAATAACATAGACATGATAGAATCAATAATCAATCTGACATAATATCTCAATATCCATTTGATCCCCGCAAACACAACATGTATGATTACAAATAGATGATCTTGGTCATGAACGGAGCTCATAAGATCTAAACATGATAACACAAAGGAGGAGAAACAACCATCTAGCTACTGTATGGACCCATAGTCCAAGGGTGAACTACTCACGCATCACTCCGGAGGCTGACATGGTGATGAAGAAGGACTCCGGGATGATCTCTCCCCTCCGGCAGGGTGCCGGGAAGAGCTTCAGATCCCCCCGATCTAGGGATGGAGATGGCGGCGGCTATAGACTGTTTCGTGGAGATTTGGTCGGGTACTTAGGGTTTCTGCATCGGGGTGCTTTTATAGGCGAAGGGGCAAGGTCGGTGGGCACCCAAGGGGCCCACACCTAGGGCCGGCGTGCCCCCTGGCCGTGCCGCCACCAGGTGTGGCCGCCTCGTGGCCCCACTTCGGCTGCCCTCCAGACTCCGTGTTCCTTCTAGTAAAATATTGACTTTGGCTTTTGTTCCGTCCAATTCCAAGAATATTTACTAGCTTTTCTGAAACCAAAAATAGCAGAAAACAGGCAACTGACACTACGACATCTTGTTAATAGGTTAGTACCAGAAAATGTATAAAAATACCTCAAAGTGTAGACAAAACATAAGAAAGATGATACAAAACAAACATGTAACATAAAAAATTATAGATACATTTATGATGTATCATTTACGAGCGTAAAAGGTTCTCACGATCACAAGAAGTCATCGTTGAATGTGTGAGAGTCAGTATGGATCTCCAGGTCCCGCTTCTGATTATTGATCTGAGAGGGGTCTCGATCATGTACGCATTATTCGCGAACCATAGGGTGACAAATATAAGAGACACCGATACCATTTGGAACAAATTTATTCTAGACGAAAGAATTACAAAGCGCAGGAATTATTTTACTAGACACCGGAATTATTTAGAACAATTGTTTCGGGTAAAATTGTTAAAATTGTTTCTGCATGTGAAATAGAATACTAGCAAGGGGTTTTATGTGAATTTTTTTAATTAATGTAATTGAAAAATTCTAAATAAATAAATAAAAATGAGTTTTATTTAAAGATAGATTAAATTAAATTTGGTGGAAATTTAATGGGATTTTTTGAGTGGGATTTTGAGTGGAGAAATGAAGAGGAAAATTGTGAGTGGGAGCTCCACCCACATGAATGGAGGGAGGGGTGCCCCCTCCTCCTATATAAGGCCTCCCTCTCTCTCTCACACACACCTCCTCGTGAAGGATCTCTCTTCCCCTCCAGTTTATTCCCCATAGTCTCGGAATAGCAAGATACATGTTACCGGTGGCTTTTCGTTTGGAAAGAGTTGTTGCTTCTGCTGTATCGCTGGAGCGAGGAGGCGGAGGTTGTTCGGTGGCTTGAACGTGTGTGAGAGCACGGATGCGCTGCTGATTTGCGGTCCTGGACTTCTTCTCGATCTTGAGATCGGCAAGCGTTCGTCTACATCATCCACGAGTACAACCTCGTTAAACTTTGCCAGTCTATAAGGGTATGTTCTCTATGGATGTATATCCACCCGTTGCTTGTATCTAATAGATAGATCTTGGTACTTAGTTGTTCCCATCGTAGGAATTTTTTTGTTTTCTATGCTACGAACCCTACAACTTTTTCGTAAGAACCAATGCTTATTTTTATTGGAGAGGTGCCAATTTAGACATCATCATTTTATAAATAAGCACCATTGCTTAATCAAAAACCGGTTTATTCCGCTAAGCACTTCTCTAACTGTCTTGCATTGTACATGCTCTTAGGTTTTTAGCATGTGTTGTTGCATAGCAACTGTATTCTCCCCTATCCTAGAAGTAGCAAGAATGAAGGATTTAGGACAGGCTACACTACTTGTGTATTGCATTAGTTTGACAGCATGCGATGTTTGTTTAAATTGCTCATGGCGACCTGTTAAATGATGAGTACTATATAACATAGGTTGGTATCACACCCAATTTTATATTTATAGATTAATTGAAGTTCTTTATTCATGTTAGAAACACAAATACCATCGATGGAAGAAAGTCGGAAGAAAACCATCATGAGAAAGAGTCCATGGATGCAGTGACTTGGTATTAGTTTCGTAGCCAGTGTTGTTGCATTGCCAACCGTATTCTCCCCTAAAAAGAGCAGCAATGATGGCTCTAGACCTCAGTATGATACTGAGGGGGGATACTAGTGAAATCTGACCTATCAGGTTATGAAGCACTAGTCACTAAGGAGACTGGGCTGCAAGTAGTCCTCTTACTTGCTAGCTCACCATCTTTTCATGTGAAATGTGTAGCTTAAGCAGAGAAAATTCAAGAAGACAACTGCCAAGATAAAGATGGCTCCTAGTGGTGGATCATCTCGCAAGCGCGTTGTGGAAGGAATATGTCAGGACACATATAATGAGAGAAACACGAGATCCAAGGAGAATCCGCTAAAAGGAGGACTTCCACCTCCAAGTTCCACATAGCGAACAACACAAAAGCACCAAGTCCTGCGACCCATTCGCAACAAGCTCGGAGTGCAACACAGAAAATTGCCAAAGCCACACTTCCTGATGCCCAACAAAATGACCAAAGATGCACTTCCTGATGCCCTGGATGTGGCTAGAGCTGCACTTTCCCCGCCGGTGGCCGAGGATGCAGTTCCTAATGCCAACCTAGTGGCCAAAGCTATAGTTACCAATGCTGGGCAACTGGCTAAAGCTCCAGATCCTGATGCCCACGAAGTGTCCAAAGCTATAGTTCCTGATGCCGGCCAAGTGGATAAAGCTATAGTTCCTCATGCCCACCAAGATGAGAAGCCATCAGCCGACAATCTACCACCTACCGAAACTGAGAAGGTAGCAGCCTAAGAGAAGCAATGAGCTGCCCAAGGCGATCTAGAAGCTGCCCAATATGAGTAGCACTCCGCCCAAGGCAAGCTTCCCACTCCCTCCAACTTGCTGGTAATGCCGGCCGCCACCTCCCCAAAGCCAACAGCTGCCTCCCCAAAGCCAGACGCCATGTACCCAAGGCCTCTGGAACCACAACCCACATCCTGCCATCCGTTGGCACCTCCCAAAGGCAATCTGCCACCTCTCCAAATCATGCAACATAAATTCTACAAAAAAATCAAAAAGGAAAAAAGTTATGTAAAAAATAAGGGTTTTTGCTGCAAAAAATGGAGCTCACTTATTTATGGTGCGCCACAGATAAGCGTGGATGGACTTCAAATATGACCCAACCCCCTCACCTCTCTTTCTCCTCCCCTTCTCCTTCTCCTCCCTTCTTCTTCTCTCCTTCTCCTCCCCTTCTTCTCTCCTTCTCCTTCTCCTCTCGTTCTCCTCCCCTTCCCCATTCGTGGCTCCTCCACCTCTACTTATCCTCTCTCCGACCACCGTCCACCACGCCTTCCTCGAGCTCCTCCCTGGCCCCTGCCTCCTACCGGCGTGGCCACAACATCCCCGCATCTACCTGTGGTGGTAGGCTATGGAGAGGCGACACCGGCGGCGCCAGAACTAGATCCAACTTTTTTAATTTAATTTTTTTATCGGTAGCGCATCATGCCCACATGCGCCACAGATAATTTTTCATATCTCGCTTTTTTTTTAAATTTTGAAATCGCTATCAGTGGCGCACCATATCCCATGCGCCACTGATAAAAAATATCAGTGACGTGATAATAGTGGCGCACGGACCATGTGCCATAGTTAGGATATTACGTACACCAGGGATAACCTATTCTGTAGTAGTGACTAGGGATCTACTGCATAGACGTCGGTGGAAGGTAACTAAGGATACACATTGTAGTTGTGTCCAATAAGATCATATGAGGATAGAGCGCATCTGTTTTTTGAGTGCAATTTTAGCGTATACATTTGGAATTATTTGCAAATATTTTGGCACTCAAATGATAATATTCAGGCAGTTGTTGCTTTGGCAAAAAAGAGTTTGGGTAAGCCTTTCTTCATGGAAGTAGTCATCACAACTTGCTACAACATCCGGTTACTCCACAATGGTAAAATATTCATAAATGAGACCTTCATTTGCTAAATGAAAGTGTAAATTTATACATAACATCTCTCAGCTTCAGTATAGAATTAAAGCCAAACACAATAACACACTTCTAGCGTGGACACATAATTTGCCCTGATGGGTCTTTTTTGCTCTTTTATTTTCTTTCTGGGTGAGTCTTACGTTTGTAAATAGTATGAGCGTGTTTGGTAGTCTATATGAGGATCAGGCAACCTCTATAGAGATGAAATCGACCCATTTGATTGCATGCATTCAATTTTGGGTTGTGCCAGCACGAGTCTTAAAACGGGTTTATAGCTCCTATGCAACGACTTTACGCGGAATTGGAAGAAACACGACATCGTTGCAAAGAATAGCTCGCATACGACGCTTTTGAGGCAGCTAATAGCCCAGGGCCACACGGGCCATAAAACGGTCGTTAAGGACACATTTAACTTTGTTCCAAGATTAGGGTTAAGCCAAACCAGTCGGTTGGGACAGCCAGTCAAACCAACCACTTCCGACCGAGAGCGCACGTCACACTTACTGTAGCTTCCCCGACGGTGGCGACGGACCTCACCCATCGTTCTCGGTGCCAGCGGCGACGGGGAAATTATTTTAGGCGGCAACGCTTTCGTTCGATGGCGAAGGTGGTGAGTGCCATTTCAAACCTAATTTCTCTCCCATTCTTCTCAATTCGAGATCTGAGCGGGCCCATTGATGCTAGATTGTGGAGGCCGGGGTGTGCTGAACAGGGCGAGGGGAACGAAATGGAGCATGGAGAGGGGACTTCTAATCGGTATATCCCGCATCTTTGCACTTAATTTCTCTAAGGTTGAGCTCTTTGTTCGCTTCCGCTAGCTCACAGTTCCCGCCAAAAACAGGGGACATGATGTTGCACGGCACACATTCGAATTTCACATCAATTTCTTTCCCTCTAGGGGTGCTTTAGTTGATGGTAGCACACATATCATTGAGAGAGACAAAGTTGTTAAATGGGAGGTGGAATTAGAACATGTTGATCCCCAAGAGCTAATAAACATGGGAAAGGAGGCGATGAGGAAAATGGTGGAAAAAATGGGGATAGTGTGGTTTGGGGGGGGGGGCAGAGCAAGAAGTTTCTTTGTTACGATTTGATGATTGCAAATGTGCCTATGTTAGGGTTGAGATAGGGGAACATATAGTTGATAAAATCGATGAGCAAAATGGTTGGACAAGCAAAACTGTTCTGTCTTTAGCAGAGCTCATTGATCTGGAACCTGATTCGAGGGTTGGATATGTGGCCGCGAAGCTGGCTGCTCAGATGGTCGAGGATGATTGGGCTGCACAAAGGCAAGTAATGCCTATACTTACTGAGTTGGAAGTGTTAACAGTGGAGGCTGATGCTAATGCACAAGGGGAGGCTGCAGATGCTAATGCACAGGGGCTACACAAAGGATTGTAACTGTTGATTGGAATTCAGTTGAGATACGTGACCGGACTGATTTGGTCTTTGCACCAATAGATGACATTGAAATGGCAAAGCTTTTTGGCATTCCTATAGATGACAGAGATAAGGAGAAGAAGAGGGATGAATCTGCAAATGATGGTGACAACCATTTAAGAGATGAAGAGGAAGATATAGATCCAGAGTTGTTGGAAAATGCTGCAGTTCATGTAGATGATGCACATGATGATGAGCTAGTAACAGTTTATGACAAAGAGGACCCAGTTATTGAAGTTGGGAGATTGTTTCCAAGCATGTATGAATTCAGGATGTGTTTCAGGACATATGCAGTCAAACGTGAGTTTGCTACCAAGACTTTGTGGACTGATAGAAAGAAGTTCTATGCAAAATGCATAGGTTATGATGGTGGTGCCAGGCCTTGCAAGTGGTATATATCTGCTAGACGCCAACCTGATGGAAGGACACTAAGAGTGAATCAAATTCCAAAATCTCATACTTGTATTACAACTTCTCAAACAGTTACAAAGATGGCATCACAATTATGGGTTGCAGAAAAAATCAAGCCTATTTTAGCCACAACACCAAACAACACTGCAAAGAGACTGAAAATAGACTTGGAAAAGCAGTACCCCATTAATCTGAATTATACTACAGTGTGGAAGGAAAAGCAAAGGGCAATGAAGGAGCTATATGGTGATTGGGAAAATACCTTTCGAATGATTTATAACTTCTAAGCAGGAGTAGAGAAGAGGTCACCTAGCAGTGTTGTGGAGATAGGTACTGAGGTAACAGCTGATGGGAAAGTATTCTTCTCTAAATTCTTCATGGCTTTAAAGCCTTGCATCGATGGCTTCAAAGAAGGGTGCCGTGCATATTTGAGTATAGACTCATCATTCTTGAATGGAAAGTGCAATGGTCAACTAGCAGCATGCAATGCTTTAGATGGACACAATTGGATGTTCCATGTAGCTATTGGCATGTTTTAGTCTGAGACAGAGGCATCATGGACATGGTTCATGATGCAGATGAAAAGATGCATAGGGCCAGTCTCTCCATTGGCAGTGCACACAGATGCATGTAAAGGTTTAGAAAATATAGTGAAGATTGGTTTCCCTCATGCTGAGCAGAGGGAGTGCTTCGGTCATATGTGGATGAATTTGATCAAAAAATTCAGAGGAGATGATTTTGGACGTATGTGGCTAGCAGCAAGATCTTACACCAGACATACACATTCATATCACCTTGAGAAGATTAAGGCGGCATGCTCTAAGGAGGACAGGGTCAAGTTTTGTACATGGTTGGAAACCTACCATTATCTTTTATGGTACATGTCAGGTTTTAACACTGCCATCAAATGAGATCATATCAACAATAATTTGGCAGAAAGTTTCAACAACAAAGTGAAGGAGTTAAAGTACTTTCCTGTCCATGACATGGTTGACCAGATCAGGATCATGATCATGAGGTTGTGGGAATTGAGAAGAAGGCTTGGTGATGTTCTTCAAGGAGATAAGCTTCCTGATGTTGTGCAGTAGGTGGTCAACAGGAGCAGAAATCTTGCACATTTGTGTGTTGAGAAATCCTCATTGTGGGGTGCTGAAGTCGGAGATACAAAGACAGACAGGGGGCATGTTGTTGACACTCAATTGCATGAATGCACATGCCTTGAGTGGCAACACATTGGGAAGGCTTGTGAGCATGCCATACTTTTCTTGGCCTCCAAACACAAGCTAAATATGCACCCATATTTGTATGAGTATTATTCTGTAGCAAAATTCAAGGCTGCATATGGAACACCAATTCTAGCACTTACAGACCAGTCTCAGTGGCCTGAAGTGGATATTCAGTTCTCCTTGTGTCCTCCTTTGATGAAAACAAGGATGGCAGGCCCAATCAGAGTAGATTCAAGGCTTGGTTTGAGAAAGGTGGGAGCAGTAAGAAGGGAAGAAAGATGAAAAGAAAGATGCCAAGCCAAAAAGGGCCCAAAAAGGTAACAAGAATAGATGCAAACTCTGTGAAGAACTCGGACACCGAGCTGGGTCTACCAAGTGCAGATACACTGCTGAAAAGCCAAAGTATGTTCATCCAAAATCTATGTATTTTTTGTTGATGATTTTTCTCCCCCGGCTAACTTGCTTGTTTTTAGGAGGAAGCGTGGAGAAAAAGGCCCACCTCTTGTTGTTCAAGAATGTTGGCCAGTGAAAAGGGCAAGAATCAATGGCCAAAGAAAGAAGAGAACTAACCAGATCACGTTTGGTGCTGCTGAGGTGCAATCTAAACTTGTTTTGAAGGATGATGTGCAAACTGTGAGGTGCAAAGTGAACCTGTTAATGTTGTTGAGGCTTTAGGGCACACCGTTTCTGATTTGGAAGCTCTGGTGAAAAAGGAGGGGCAAAATGAGTGTTGAGGCTCTGGTGCAAAATGAGCATGTTGTTGAGGCTCTGGTGCAAAATGAGCATGCTGATGAGGCTGTGGTACAAACTGACCATGTTGATGAGGCTCTGGTGCCAGATTGTGTTGTTGAGGAGGTGCAGGAGTTAAAGGAGCCTCTTGGACATGCTGTGGGGAGGCCAGATGGTTATGCTAAGAAAAAGAAGAGCATAAACCTGTTGTGTGGTGTGAAACTTGTGAAGGATAAGAAAACGAGGGGTAAGAAGAGCCAAAAGAAATAGACTTTGAATTTGGCACTTGTTGTTGTTGTAAACATTTGTTATTGTAATAATTTGGCACTTGTTGTTGTAATAATTTGGCACTTGTTGTTGTAAACATTTGTTATTGTAATAATTTGGCACTTGTTGTTGTAATAATTTGGCCGAAATTCAAATATGATGGTAAATTTGAATTTCAACCATTGTAGCTATGTGTACTTTTGTATGTTTGTATGAGCTTCCAATGTTTTTCTCATATGTAGAGTACAACTCATTCTCACCCTGATTCATTTTGTGAAGTACAACTCACCCTCACCCAAAATGTTGTAGAAATGGGCTCCAAAGCTAGGGTAAACCACCCCATTTCTAACCAAGTTTTTTTTTGACCATTTCTAAAACCAAGTTTGATATTTTTCCTCACAACTATGTCACATAACATGACACCATGCGAAGGTTTTGCATTTTTTTTGAATTAGTTATGCATATTTGAATGTCTGGTCAAACTTTGTGAAGGATTTTCATAAATATTCTTAGCTAGGGGCTGAGGCTCACTAAACTAGCATTGGATATCTGATGAAATAGCATGTTGTGAACCTAAAAATGTTTTTTACAAAAAATCATCAGCATGAAATCATGTACTCCCTCCATTGTTGTATACAAGGCCATTATCTTTAACCGAGGTAAAATTGATGTCATTTCCCTCGTACACCGCACAACTTGAGAAGTGGAAAAGATTTGCATTTAATTAGGCTGCCAAGCCATGCATGCATGCGGAGTCCATCCCGTCTCAATAAAATTCCCATCCACTCAACTCTTTTGTCCTTCATCTATCCCACTCTCATGTTTTTCTTTTTGTTTGTTCAAGTTTTAAATCAGTCTGAATGATAAAAAAAATCATAAATTAAGCATACATGATTCCATTACAAAATGATTCTCATGCATGGACATACATCACCATCTATGAATTTAGAAATTCCTCGGCCGCTAAGACATACGATGGCTCACACTTTAGCCTAATCGGTAGACGACCTTGTTTCTCGAGCACCTTCTTCTTAATGTGAGGGACAACATAGTGAATGGAACCCTTAACCCTAATTGTCTCACGCATGCAAGCTTGATGACTAAGAAAAATCCTATTCAGCTGATGAACAGGATACTCATCGTAAGATTCCTCCACTTTTTGCACTATTTCTGGAATATTTTTTGGCATATTTTTGTGAAATATAGCCTGAATAGATGCAAAGTAGCCAAGATCTAAAATGTTTATATATGGAGAGTTAGGTGGCTGACACTTGATCCTAATATCCCAATCACCCGTCTGTGCCGCCTCAAGGACTTCAGAGTCATTCACCGAAATATGTGTTTTGGCATTGTCCTGCTAGATGTAAATAGTCTGATGACAGTCCTCTACAGGCCATTTTGACTTTATCGCATGCAAGACTTTCTCTATGAGGAACTTACGGCTAACATCTCTGTTCACAACCGGAATGGCCTTGAGTTCCAAAGTTCCACGTAATCTGTACTTGCTCTTCTTCAAGGCAGCCTTCTGCTCAACAAAACTCCACACGCCGATCTTTCCATCAAAAGTGCAGTTTCCATCTGCATCGAACCTGGGTCTCACGACAGCGCACAAGAACATGATTTTCTCTATGTAGTTCTTGTTCTTGACGCTTCTTTATGGATTTGGCTCCTTGGGGCCTAAGTAAAATTTCTGGCTCCTCTTCGTGCGGTAGAACCACTTTTCGTCTATATGAACATGATCATATCCTGCTTTGAACACGGGATTCTCTGGATAGCTCTCGGGCACTAGATTGTCAAGGCAGTACTCCCTCCATTTCAGAGCTTAAGGCGTCCTTGTTTTGCGTGTTTTTCTTTGACCAAGAATTACTCTAAATACGTAAAGAGTTTTGGTATAAAACTAGTATCACTGAAAAGTATTTTTCAATACGAATCCAACGGTACTAATTATGTATAATATAATCAAGATTTTGTTGCTCAATTCTTTTGGTCAAACTTTGCTTTGGAAAGCGTGTGCAACTTAAGCCTTGAAACGGAGGTAGTACTTTACACGTGCCTTCCGGTTTTCATCTACCAGCAAAGGCTTGAGATCGTTAGTGTGACGCCTGATCTTACGTTCCTTCAACCGCTTGAATATAGTGGTTTTCTTAATATTTAGTGCCACGAAAATATCACGCAAAGTCGTCCGCTAAGTCGGGGGTATTGCCTCCATCACAGCAGTGTCTATCTCAACCCTCTTACGACCACAATTTTTTGCCTTCCTGTTAATCACAGAGTTTATTCCATCAAGAGTTTGTCTTCTATTCCATATGCGCCTAAGACACCTCGGTGTCACATGTAAGAGCTCACACATTTCTTTGGGAAGACCACGCTTCATCCTACCATTACCATTTCTCGCTAAAATATGTGACTACATACTGCGCTTTTCATCGTCGGAATACCAAGTCCTCCTTACAATTTTTCCAAACTGATCTGCACCAAAACGATTACACATATTAGTCCATTTTTACGCACTTACGCAAGGCAAAACCAAAGCTGAAAAACTTACTGAGATCAACGCCCCCGCTGTTAACTGGTTCTTCCTCGTTGCCGCCCGCGCCGGACGTGTCGCCTCCCGCACCAGACGTGTTGGCAGACCTTGGCGTCGGGTACAGCCATGTAGAATCTCCAATGCCAACTGTTCGTTCGACGTTGCGCCCAAAACCATCACGACCCATGCCGGTGCCGCGACCTCGACCGGTAAGCCCAAGGCTGCCGGCCCCGCGTCCGCGAGTGCCGTGCCCGTGACCAGAATGCCCGATGCTGCCCTGCTCGAAGTCGACGTGCGCGCGGCCGGCGTGTCCGCTGCTGTCCTGCATGAAGCCGCCTTGCGAGCGACCGGCGTGTCCGCGGAAGGCATGCTTGAAGATGCCGCGACTGCGACCGGCCAAACCGAGACGCCTACCGTTTCTTCCTCTGCCTCGACCACTGTTGCTTGAGGAAGCTCGTGCGTCGAAGCCACCTCGTCCGCGACCAACTAGCCCAAGGGCGGCATGCCCACGTCTAGCCGGTGAGGTGCTAGATGAGGTCTGGCCGGCGCGCCATCCGCCGGTTCTCAGGGAACCGACGAGGCCGAGCGTTCCATGACCTCTGCCGACGGCACCATATCCGCCACCATCGCCATGGATGTCGTCTTGGACCTCCTCTAAACGGACGTTCAAATCAGGAATCATTTTTTTGGTTTAGTGCTGGTAGGTGATGACTACATTGTGTTGGCTCTAATGGAGTATAAATAGCAAGCAGGTCAGTAAAAACTAAAATGGCGCTAGCACGAACTTATTTTTGTTTGATTTCTGTTTGAATTTCCAGTACATGTACCGACTGCTATACAAGCTAGTCTGCATGCTGCATGCAGCGCAAGAAAGTTAGGAAAGAGAGAGAGCTGCGCGCGGGGCTGAATATTTTTTGCATGCATGCGGGGAGAGAGAGAGAGCTGCGCGCGAGGCTGAATTTTTTTTTGCATGCATGCGCATTTATCCCCAGATGGAATCGAGGAGCTCGTATCAGAGTTTGTGATGTTTTTTGCTAATGCATTAATCAGTTTAAAGTTTTGCCTTGGTACCTGGAATATGACTTTGTGGCTTTGTTACAAGAACCAATAGTTCATATCTTGCCCACTTCCAGCGAATTCAGCAGGATTTATCTTTTTCACCAGGGATGGAATAAAAGGTTTGAGATACTCAAGTTGGCACATTGTACATTTTAGGTGGTCTAGTATTTTTGAAAAATAGGATGTTACCATTTTGAAATTTTAATTTGGTGGTTGCTTCACAAATTCCCCCTCTTTTGGCACTCAGAAAATATAAAATGGATTTTCCGTGCGTCGAAAAGGAAAACTTTATACTACAACATTTTTATTCATCCCATTATACACATGAATGCCCAATATGGGCATATTGTCACAAACTATGCCTTGATTATAGCCATATCATTGGTCATTTGACCCGAAAGCCAGAAAACCTCGAAGGAGATAGGTCATTTTGTGAAGGGTTTTTTGAAATATGATCAATATACCAAGTTTTATATTTTTCCTCACAACTATGTCACATAACATGACACCATGCGAAGGTTTTATATTTTTTTGATTTTTTTTGAATTAGTTATGCACATTTAAATGTCTGGTCAAACTTTGTGAAGGATTTTCATAAATATTCTTAGCTAGGGGCTAAGGATCACTAAACTAGAATTGGATCTCTGATTAAGTAGCATGTTGTGAACCTAAAAATGATTTTTGCAAAAAATCATCAGCATGAAATCATGTACATGTAGTTCATATCTTACCCACTTCCAACCAATTTGGCAGGATTTGTCTTTTTCATCAGGGATGGAATAAAGGTTTGAGATAGTCAAGTTGGGATATTGTACATGCTAGGTGGTCTAGTATTTTTTAAAAAATAGGATGTTAGCATTTTTAAACTTCAATTTGGTGGTTGCTTCATAAATCCCCCCTCTTTCGGCACTCAGAAAATAGAAAATGGGTTTTCTGTGCGCCGAAAAGAAAAACTTTGTACTATAACATTGTTAGTCATCCCATTATACACATGCATGCCCAATATAGGAACATTATCACAAACTATGCCTTGATTCTAGCCATATCATTGGTCATTTGACCCGAAAGCCAGAAAACCTCGGAGGACATAGGTCATTTTGTGAAGGCTTTTTTGAAATATGATCAATATACCAAGTTCGATATTTTTCCTCACAATTATGTCACATAACATGACACCATGCGAAGGCTTTGTATTTTTTTTATTTTTTGAATTAGTTATGCATATTTGAATGTCTCGTCAAAACTTTTTGAAGGATTTTCATAAATATTCTTAGCTAGGGGCTAAGGCTCACTAAACTAGCATTGGATATCTGATGAAATAGCATGTTGTGAACCTAAAAATGGTTTTTACAAAAAATCATCAGCATGAAATCATGTACCTGTAGTTCATCTTACCCACTTCTAGCCAATTTGGTAGGATTTGTCTTTTTCACCAGGGATGGAGTAAAAGGTTTGAGATACTCAAGTTGGGACATTGTACATGCTAGGTGGTCTAGTATTTTTTAAAAAATAGGTATTGCCTGTCAAAACCCACCGGCGAGCAGCAACGAGCAACACGAAGAGCCGGGAGGCTCCCAGAACTGCTGGTGGGCCCTGGTCCCTCGGGCAACGCCATAAAACTCCGACACGTCTGGCTGATGTAGATGCGTACACGACCTATACCTGGTCAAGGTGATGGATTGCTTCAATTAGTTTCTGCATGGCAAACAAGTATCGTAAAATTCGAGAACATCGGCTCCCAAGTTTCCACGTGAATCGGCTCGAGCCGATTGTCCCATGGTTCTGCATTAGATCTACGATAACATGGGGTTTTGCTTCATCAATACAAGTTAAATCGACCTCTGGCGGTTTAACGTTTCACCACATAATTGGAGCGTCCTACACGTAATTGAGCACGGTAGATGCAAAGATGATGAAAACTAACCCTAGAGAAGGCCTAACAACCGGCGTAAAGTCAATTCCGAACAACTCCTCTCGAATTGGCAAACCATATCTTTACATACTCTTTGGATCGTTCAACCCGTTTGCAAGGCGACTATGTGGATATCAAACTAAACCTTGGAAAACAAGGCAAAACTATAACAGATCAAATCAAGCGAATAAAGATCAAGAAGATGCTGCCCTTACACCGAAAAAGGTGCAAAGGCGTGAGATAACTAAAGCGCATAACTAAGCAATCATAACAAAAAGGTACCGATGCTAGCCCAAACAAATCTATGATATGATTACTCGCCATCAACAAGGCTTGATGAGTAACACTAAATAACGATAAGTAGATCTTGCCTAGACCGCAAGATGTGATCTAGGCATGACACTTACCCGAAAGAAACCCTAGAAACAAGGGGTGGCGATGCGCCGAGATTGTGTTTGTTGTGAACGTGATCGTCCTCCTTTCTCAATAACCTTAGGTACATATTTATAGTCCGGAGACTTTCTATCTTTGGAATAACCCTAACAACTCTATCTCTTACTTAAACCGAAACGTAACCTACCATAATATACAGATACACGGGCAATTTAGCCCAAATCCACGCACAAGGCCGATCCAGCAATACGTTGCGTATATGTATCCTCCAAGCCCATCTTGATTATGGCCCATCTCCTCCTTTGGTCAAAATATGGCGATAACACATGCCCCCCTGGTTTTGGCAATAATAATTCCAAAACCACTCTGTTTTTTTTCTTTTTTTATCGGGTTACGCGTTGCAGAGCAGAATCGTCACGCCGCCCCCTCATCATGACGCCCTGTCTTCTCAACTTCTCCACAGTGCATGATTTGACAATTTTGGCACCACATTCTGGGAAACCGCTATGGCATTGAACCACCTCCCACTATTCCCCTTATTTAAATTCATCTGGGCAGTCTGCACCCCCATCTTCTTCCATCAGCCAAAAAACCCTCTTCCTCCGCCAAAAAAAGGAATTGGGAGATCTTGAAGAGAAGGTCCGGGCGACTAAACAGCTCATTCGTGACAAGGAAGCATTCATCGCCCGCTCCCAAGACGAAGCAGAAGGCCTCAAAGCTCAGCTGAAGACTGATCTGGCGGAAATACGTGTCCTGAACAAGCAGCTAGTGATGGGCAAGGACGAAGATGACGAAGCCGAGATCGCCGAGGTGGATCGTGTTTCTTGACGCCCTCACGCCTCGAGGCATTCCTTGATAGCTCATTCATGTAAACTGACACCTGCTCGTAACAGTTTGAACCTCTAGAGTCGATGGCTGTGCATCGGCTATATTTAATTTTTTTATTGGCTGATTTCATGTATCGGCCCCCCATATTTCACTGTCCATCATCCCACATGCTTGGGAAATATTTCTTGAGATCTTGACCGTTGATACATCGGGAATTTCACGCCGTCAGCTCCTCAAGCATGTCTGCGTTCCCTTAAAACTTGATCGACCCTGTATGGCCCGTGCCAATTTGGAGACTATTTACCATATGCTGCATCCTTAGTCCCCAATGGCAATACAGCTTCCCATACCAGATCGCCAACGTGGAACTCCTTTGGTCTCACCTTCTTATTATATGCACGAGCTACCTTGGCCTTGTTCTCTTTGATTTTCTTAAGCGACCACAACCTAAGCTCAGTTAAATCCTCAACACTGTCACTCATCAGGGTCGCATATTCTTCAGTTGTTAGATCGTTCTGAAAAGTGACACGTCTCGATCCAGCCGTAATCTCCCAGGGCAATACGGCTTCTTGTCCATAGACTAGATGGTATGGCGAGGTTTTTATCGCTCCATGACATGACATGCGATAAGCCCATAAAGCCTCTGACAAAACCTCGTACAACGCCTAGGGTGCTTCGACTTTCCTCTTGATCAGCTTGATAAGGCTGGTTGGGCCTTCACTTGCCCATTTGCTTGAGCATAGTATGGAGATGATCGGATCGACTTAATTCCCGTGTCCTCACGAATTTTCTAAACACATGAGAAATGAAGACCGAACCTCCATCGGTCGTGATAGTTTGGGAATCCGAATCTATGAATGACATGTTCTTTCACAAAATTGATAACATCCTTCGAGTTCACTTCATAGGGACGGCTTCCACCCATTTAGTGAAATAATCCGTAATGGCCAAAATCCACATGTGGCCTTTGCTTGATGGAGGATTGATCTTGCCAATCATATCCATGCCCCAACCTCGGAATGGCCAAGGCTTGATGATGGGGTTCATTCTTGACGTGGTACCGTCTGAATTTTCCAAATTTCGACATGCTTGACACCCTTTGTAGTACTTAAAACAGTCCTCAAGCATGGTGGGCCAATAAAACCACGATCGCTTTGATCAACCATTTCATCTTGTGAGCGATTGGTGAGTTCCACAGCGCGCCGTGTACCTCGTGTAGGGCCGATTGGCCTCGGTTGGCCCAGACATTTGAGCGATAACCCTTCCAGAGTCCTGTAAAACATGTCGTCCCCAATAAGCACATACTTCATGGCCTTGTACCTTATCCGTTTAGGTGCCCCCCGAGCCGAATCTTTTAAGTAATTGAAGATATCGGCTCTCGAATGTCCTCCTCCGAGGCGGACTTGAACATCGCTCCTACCTTTCGTCCTTGTAGCACAAGCCATTGTGCGAGATCATTCGCCTCGGTATTCTGCGATCACGGGATCGATTAAAGTTTATGTCGAACTGTGCCATTAGCTCACGGCATTGCAACCATAATGGGAAGCGACTCTCTCACACTTGTATTCCTCCGTGAGTTGGGAAATCACCAATTTGGAGTCTCCAAAAATTTCCACTGTTTCTGCTCCAGCTTCGATGAGCAACTCCATTCCCTTGCGTATCGCCTCATACTCAGCGACGTTGTTGGTGCGAGGGGTAGATAGCCTGATGGAGAAGGAATATGTTGCCCCCCGGGGCGACACGAGTAGAATGCCGATGCCGCAACCATCATCACAAACCGATCCATCAAAAAACATAGCCCACGCTCGTATAGACAGTGCTGCTATATCAGTGTTGATTCTTTCAGCAATAAGGTCGGCCAACGCCTGACCCTTAACCGCTTTCGCGGGTTGATACCGGATATCAAATTCCGATAATGCAAACATCCATTTGCCGAGTCGGCCTTTCAACATAGGAGCCGACAGCATATGTTTTATGACATCTGATTTGCATATAATGATAATCTCCGCTGAGAGCAAGATGTGGCGCAGCTTAGTGCGGTGAAAAACAGCGAGGCACAACTTATCGATCTCAGGATACCTTGTCTCTGCATCCAGCATCCTTCTGCTGATGTAAAACACAACTCGCTCCAGACCATCATAAACTTGCACCACCACCGAGGCGATGGACGTGTCAGCTACTGACAAGTAAATGTAGAACGGCCTATCCGGTGAGCGGAACCAACTGGCGGCTTCATTAGATATTCTTTGATCTCGTCGAAGGCTCGTTGTTGTTCTGTCCCCCAGCGGAACTCCTCATCAGATTTAATTTTCACCAGTCCCATGAACGGTTCTATTCTTCCTGACAGATTGGAGATGAATCTTACGAAGTTGATCTTGCCGATGAGGCTGCAGTTCTTTCTTCGTGGTAGGTGGCTTCATTGTTGACCGCCTCGACTTTTCAGCCGATCTCAATTCCACGTTCATGGACCAAGAAACCCAAGAACGACCGGCCCGTCACCGAAGGCACACTTCTTTGGATTCATCCGTAGCGAATTTTCTTGTTCGGTCCAGGGGCGCGTTGCAGGTCGTCCAAGTGTCCTTATCAAGCAGACTTGACCACCACGTCATCGATATAAATTTCCACCAGCTTGCCGATCGGATCATGGAAAATGTAATTCATGGCTCTTTGGTATGTGGCGCCAAGATTCTTGATCAAACGTCATGACTACATATTCAAACAACCCCAAGACACAGGACTCGAATGCGTCTTGTGTATATCTTAGAGCCATAAAATTTGGTTGTAACCGGCATTGCCATCCATGAAGCTCAAGACCTTATGACCAGCGTTGATTAATGTCTCGCTACCGGCATCGGATACTCATCCTTTGGTGGCTCTATTGAGATCCCGAAAATCTATGGCAACACGCCGGTATCATCCTTTTCTCTGTGCGATACTAGAAATCCACTCAGCATACTGCATGGCTGATTAACCTAGCTGTCAACATTTTCTCGATCTCTTTCTTGACTTCTACCAAAATTTCGCCTTCATCCGTGCTGTTTCTGGAATGGCGAAACCCTTTAAGCGGAGTCGATGCTCAATGATGCTCTGTCTAACCCGGGCATCTCAGATAGTCGAAAGCGGCGGATATTCTTTCAACAAAGCTATCATCGGACCCAGATTCGGATCTAACTTCTTGCGATAAATGTTGGTCGGCTTATCCCGGGACCGATGTAAATCTCCTCTAGCTCGTCAGCGGAGGTAAACCCATACCCTAGCTTTCCGTCACCTGCTAAATCGATGCTAAACACGGGGCAAACAGTTGGTGAGGATAACAAAGATAATTTGGCCGATTGCCGGAATCGTCCCCCTTTTCGATTGCATTAGTCAAGGAAGGTTTACAATTTATTTGTGCTCTACAATGGCAGGGAATCTCCCTACTACGACTGCATGACCTGCTTGTCGTAAGATTACTGCTTTTTATTTTTTGTGGCCGATCGCAGGGATCGGCCATACCACGTACGATCGTGGACTTTGCTACTCTGTCAGGCCGGTGGATAAGACCAGCCTCACCCCGTTTTTTGTAGCCTCAATGCGCTCACAGCCGTCTAGACTGATTCCAGAGATCGGCTCTTGGTCCTCTGCCTCCCAGATGTTCATACCAGCTATGGAGATCTCGATCGAATCATCTACATGAATGACCTCCACTTCATCTCCATTCCACTGTATTAGGCACTAGTGCATCGTGGATGGAATGCAACAGTTAGCGTGAATCCAATCCCTCCCCAGCAAGACAGCGTAGGTGCTTTTGCTGTCAACGACGAAGAATGACGTAGGGATGGTTTTTCTGCCCATGGTCAGATCACGTTGAGCATGCGTTTGAAGTTTGGCCGTTGAAGTCGCTTAACGTGACGTTGGTTTTGATCAGATCTGCAGTGGAGCGTCCCAAACGCCGTAGCATGGAGTATGGCATTATATTGACTGCCGCTCCGGTGTCAACCAACATCTTGCTGACAGGCTGCCCATGATATAACCTTGCAGGTACAGGGCTTTCAGATGTTTGTAGCCCTTCTCTCGTGGCTTTTCAAAGATAACCGGCCGTGGGCCGCAGTCAAACTGTGTCACTGGTAGCTCTTTGGTTCTTGGAGCGCAAAACTCTGACGGAAGTATGAACACCATGTTTGTGCCAGCCGATGTCTTCGCATCGGCTTTTACTGGTTTGGGGCGCCACTCTTTCCTTTTCGGACGATCCTCCGTTTCCTTTTCGGACGATCGTCCCACCGGGCGTGCCAGAATGTGTTGCCTGTCAAAACCCACCGGCGAGCAGCGACGAGCAACACGAAGAGCCGGGAGGCTCCAGGCTGCTGGTGGCCTGGTCCCTCGCAACGGCCAAAACTCCGACACGTCTGGCTGATGCAGCGTGCCACTGACTATACCTGGTCGGAAGGTGATGGATTGCTTGATTAGTTTCGCATGGCAAACAAGTATACGTAAAATTCGAGCGCGGGCTCCCTGTGTTTCGTGAATCGGCTCTGAGCCGATTGTCCCATGGTTCTGCATTAGATCTACAATAACATGGGGTTTTGCTTCATCAATACAAGTTAAATCGACCTACGGCAGTTTAACGTTTTCACCACATAATTGGAACTTCCTACACGTAATTGAGCCTGGTAGATGCAAAAGATGATAGAAAACTAACCCTAGAGAAGGCCTAACAACCGACGTAAAGTCAATTCCCGAACAACTCCTCTCGAATTGGCAAACCATATCTTTACATACTCTTGGATCGTTCAACCCGTTTAACGCGACTATGTGGATATCAAACTAAACCTTGGAAAACAAGGCAAAACTATAACAGATCAAATCAACTGAATAAAGATCAAGCAAGATGCTGCCTTACATCGAAAAAAGGCAAAGGCAGCGAGATAACTAAAGCGACATAACTAAGCAATCATAATAAAAAAGGTACCGATGCTAGCCCAAACAAATCTATGATAATATTACTCGCCATCAACAAGGCTTCAGACGAGTAACACTAAATAACGCATAAGTGAATCTTGCCTGACCGCAAGATGCGATCTAGGCAGCATGACACTACCGAAGAAACCCTAGAAACAAGGGGTGGCGTCTTGAGATTGTGTTTGTTGTGAACGTGATCGTCCTCCTTTCTCAATAACCTTAGGTACATATTTATAGTCCGGAGACTTTCTATCTTTGGAATAACCCTAACAACTCTATCTCTTACTTAAACTGAAACGTAACCTACCATAATATACAGATACACGGGCAATTTAGCCCAAATCCACGCACAAGGCCGATCCAGCAATACGTTGCGTATATGTATCCTCCAAGCCCATCTTGATTACGGCCCATCTCCTCCTTTGGTCAAAATGTGGCGATAACAATAGGATGTTACCATTTTGAAACTTCAATTTGGTGGTTGCTTCACAAATCCCCACTCTTTCGGCACTCAGAAAATAGAAAATGGATTTTCTGTGCGTCGAAAAAGAAAACTTTATACTACAACATTGTTAGTCATCCCATTATACACATGCATGCCCAATATGGGCACATTATCATAAACTATGCCTTGATTCTAGCCATATCATTGGTCATTTGACCCGAAAGCCAGAAAACCTCGGAGGAGATAAGTCATTTTGTGAAGTTTTTTTTGAAATATGATCAATATACCAAGTTTGATATTTTTTCTCGCAACTATGTCACATAACATGACACCATGCGAAGGTTTTATATTTTTTTGATTTTTTGAACTAGTTATGCACATTTTAATGTCTAGTAAACTTGTGAAAACCCCGTTGACTGCATCCTAAATCCAGCTAACCCTAAAACCGAATGAGGAACATAGATCTAACCCTAGCGCAACACTGTGGTCGTTCGATCACGTCTTCTAGAAGGATTCCGCGGGTGGTTCTGGGCGATCCGTGGGAGGGCCTGTTCTGCAACCTGATTGGTTGGCATCTCTTAGAAGGATTTCGCGGCTAGCTCTTGATGATCCGTGGGATGGATGATTCTGGAATCTGATTGGCTCGCATCGTTTTTTTCCATGAATATATAAGGTACAATGCGACACACTGGTTTGACCAATGGACTGAGCGTGGCATGCAAGGGCGCTGGGCGGGGCGGGCTGCACCATGCGTGCATGTCATGCAGCTGCCTCTCGCGTCGCAGTCTAGCTATTTTGCGTGCAGCCAACCGACCTAGCAGTGTTGCAGCATATTTACTCCCTCTGTCGCATTAAATAAGTGTATGTCTAACTTTTTTTCCAGTTAAACTTACTCCCCTCCGGTTCATGCGCCATAGAAAAATATGCAATTCCAAAAAATTACTCTCTGATTTATGCATTAATTGCCTCCATTCTACTTCTTCTGTCCCAAATTACTCTGTGTTTTGGGTTTAGTAAAAGTCAATATTTATAAACTTTGACTACGTATATAAGAAAAAATATCAAAATCTAAAATATTTAATAAATATAATTAGATTCACCATAACACATACTTTTATATTATATAAAATTGATATTATAAATGCTAGTATTTTGTTGAATATGCTTGGTGGAGTAATAATTTTTCGAGTAGGCTAACTTATACATTTATTGCCCTGATTTACTACCCTGCAATTACTTAAATGGTCCATTTTCCTCTCCGGTTGTTTTTTCATGCATGCATGCATGCATGCGGTGTAAAAATAGTGTGAACTTGTAATTACATGCGACTAATAAATACTAAGTGTTTCTTCCGCCCTTATGCTACTCTGCATGCAGTGTGAACAAGGTTGCATGCGGCGACAACTCTTAATTTATTTTTAAACTTAGTTTCATAATATGAAAATTTTGTGTAATATATGTTCATATATTTATCTACAAGGTTGGTCAAATTTTATAAAGTTTGACTTAGACAAAACCTAGAAGTACACGGTGCGTGGGACTTGGGACTGTCAGACTGTGAATGCTCTACGGGCTCCGATGCGGTGCGTGGTGCATGGGACTTTGGACTCAGCGTGACTTGGGCGCCCGCCTAACTTTGTACGTTTTTCTCTCTTTCCCATTAATGCATGCATGCATGCATGCATGCAGGGGACGACGATGCAGGGCAGGGTCACGTCGCATCCTAGCAATTTTTTTGCACTGACCGCATTGATCGTGCACGCAGCTACGCCCGCTGCCTACACGCAACACAGCGCACACGACTGCGCAACACAGGATTCCCACGCCGTCCTTCACATGAGCCCCGCTGATTCATGGTTCTGGCCCTCGATAAATAGTGGCAACGCATTTGCCTCCTCATCTTTAACCTCGAGTCCCTTTGCCTCCTCCTAGCCCCAAAAAAGACCTCTCCGGCGAGCGACCATGGGGACCTTCCCCCTCCGCTGGCCTTCGGAATCTGAGGTCAGCGACGAGGACAACCACCCGGAGCACAAGCAGATCTGGGAGAAGGAGGCGCCCATGTGCCCGAGGAGTCGCAATAAGGGTGTTACGTTGGAAACGTATCTATAATTTTTGATGCTCCATGCTTGTTTAATATCTACTTTGCTTTACTTGTCCACACTTTGAGGTGCTTTTTACATGTTTTCTGGTACTAACCTACTAACAAGTTGCAATAGTGCCAGATGCCTTTTTTATGCTGTTTTTGGTTTCAGAAAAGTTAGTAAAGAAATATTCTCGGAATTGGACGGGACAAACGACAAAGTCAATTACTTTCCGTGGGGAACAAGAAGTCCAGAGGGGAGCCGGAGGGTCCAGCCAGGGGGGCCAGACCCACCCCAGGCGCGGGTTGGCCCAGTCCCATGCCTGGCTAGGGTTTGGGCACCCTGGTCGCCCCCTCGGCCTCCCCCTTCGCCTATAAGAAGCCCCCGATGCAGAAACCCTGGGTACCCAATAAAATATCCACGAAACCGTCTGTAGCCGCCGCCACCATCGCCCCTAGATCGGGGGATCTGAAGTTCTTCTTGGCACCCTGTCAGAGGGGATATCATCCCGGAGGCCTTCTCTCTAGTATGATGCGTGAGTAGTTCCACCTTGGACTATGGGTCCATGTAGTAGCTAGATGGTTGTATCTCCTCCTTTGTGCTTTCATGTATAGATCTTGTGAGCTCCATTCATGATCAAGATCTAATCTATTTGTAATCATGCATGTTGTGTTTATGGGGATCCGATGGATATTGAGATGATTATGTTGGTTTGATTAATGGTTTTGTCTTTATGATTCTATCATGCCTGTGTTGTTTGTGATCTTGCATGCTCTCTGTTGTTAGTAGCTATCTTGGCCAAGTAATTGCTAGTGACTCCAAGAGGGGGTATTTATGCTCGATAGTGGGTTCATGCCTCTAGTTTCCAAGGGAAGTGACAGAAATCTCTTCATTTGTAGATGTGTTGTTGCCACTAGGGAGAAAACAACAGTCTCTTGTTCATGGAACATGTGGACTGTTTACCTTACACACTTTTCTTAAAGCAGTTGTCTGTTGCTTGCAACTTAATATTGGAGGGGGTTCGGATGATAACCTGAAGGTGGACTTCTAGTCATAGATGCAGTTGGATGGCGGTCTATGTATATTGTTATATTGCCCATTCGAATCTCATAGGATCTTTCTGACTAGTAATTGCATTGTTATGCCTTGCTCAGTTCCTGTCAATTGCCCTTCTGTAATTTGTTTACCCTTCATGCCATGTTGTTTATCTAAGGAGAGCACCTCTAGTGAACTATGGACCCCGGTCCAATCTTTCTCATTGATACATCTTCCACTGATACTTGTTTACTTGCTGCAAACCATTGCCTTCCACACCTTACGTTTAATCCTTTGTTACAGCAACTGGTGATATTGAAAACCTAACTGTTAGTTGGGGCAAAGTCTTGAGTTTGTGTTGTGCAGGTCTCCGCGTTGCTTGCAACACCTGTGTGACGTTTCCTTCCTCCTAGTTCGATAACCTCGGTTTATTACTGAGGGAAAACTTGCTGCTGTACTGATTCATACCTTTCTCTTTGGATTCCCAACAGGCTCACATAAGCTGTTGAAAGGATACGGATGTCGCCTAGAGGGGGGGTGAATAGGCGATTAAAACTTTTCCTAGATTGGCTCAACAAAGGCGGAATAAAACTAGTGTTTACTTTGTTAAGCACAACCTAGAACAACTAAGGTTCACCTATGTGCACCAACAACTTATGGTAAGCAATACAAGCAACAAAGTGATAGCAATATATATATTACTTCAAGCACGAAGGCTATCACAATGTAAAGTGCATAAGTAAAGAGCTCGGGTATAGAGATAACCGAGGCACGCGGGGACACCGATATTTTACCGAGTTCCTCCCAACATGGAGTACGTCTCGTTTGGAGAGGGGGTGGTATCAAACCACCAACGCCACAAAAGGTCTCCCTTATTCTCCGGTGAATCTCACCCCAATAGGATCGATCCACGCTTCCACTATCGGTGCACTTGTCGGTGGCAACCGGAACCTCTCACAAGATTGGGGCACTTCTCCACAACTCAATTGGAGGCTCCCAACAAATGCCACAAAAGGCCACAATGCCACCAAGGCTACAAACCCGTCTAGGGTTCCAAGAACCCAAGAGGGACAAGCTCCAATGAGCAATTCAAACCAAATCCTCCAAAGAGAACTCAAACCGATGCAACAAATGCAAATGGCAAGAACACCACAAAGATGCCCAAATCCCTCACTCTCAAGTTCCAACAAAGCTACTAAGGCTATTGGGGAACAAGAGGAGGAATCAAAGAGACACAAAATCCCCAAAATCTAGATCCCCAAAGATGCACTCACAAAGAGATGAATCGGTTAGGTCAAAGCGTGGCTAGATATCCTCTCTTCCACTCAAAAATGGGCAAGAATCATCGAAGGGAAAATATTAGGCAAGCTTCAAGATCTAGAGCAAGTGTGGACAAAGTTTAGCCTAATAGATAAGAGAGGAGTTGACTAAACTGAAAATGGGCAAAGCTTAAATAGAGGGCCCAGAAAATCTGACCGTTGGGACGTTTTTCGTCGGACGGTACTACCGCCATCGCCAAAAGCGAACAAGAAAAAGCAGCGGCTGACCGGTGAACCATGGCTGGCGTGTGCGGCAAAGCGGCCGCATGATAGTGCAGCAAGATGGCGACAAGCAGCTGCGCGCATGCATCAGCGCATGCAAGTGGAAAAGCGGGGCGGCATGTGACTCTGCAGCCTTGTGGATCGATTAAGCGACGCGGTGGGCGGTATGCAGGCGGCGATCTTGGCAAGCAGGCGGCAGCAGCGGTGAGGGCCAGCGTGCAGGCGGGCGACAGGCAGGCGCGGGCGCATGGGGGCGCGCAAGCAGCGGCGACGGGAGTCAACGCGAGCTGGAGCGAGATGCTAGGCCAGTTCGCTTCACGCGGGACATGGATCTAAAAAGATAAACTGGGTCGTCCGGTAGTACCGGCCCACTCGGTACTCCGGGCGATCGATAGGACCGGTTAGGTACGGCCACCAGAAATGGGCTGCGTGAAGCGAGCACGACGTCTTGGGCCCGGTAGTACCGGTCGGCCCAGAAACACTGATTTTCTTTTTTCCTTTTAGAATTAAAAACGACAAATATTCGAACCGCGATAACTTTTGATTGGAAGCTCCGATTGACCCGATTCAAATTGCGTTGGATAGAGGGCGATAAGGGCTTCCTCACTTGATGAGAAACCAAAAATATTGATTATCACCAAGTGAGAAAGTATCAAGTAGAATAATATGATATACCTCACTTGGTGAGAAACTGAAAAGCCGCATAAATCAAAATCGCAACAAGATACAAATGGGAGATCCGATTTAGATGAACAAGAGCTTGTTATGGAGATTACCACAAGCTCTATATCATCACATGGATAAGACCAAATAACAACCAAATATGATGATGCAAGTATGCAAAGGTTTGAGCTCTCTCCGAACGATGTGACCGAATTACTCATACGAGAGCCCCTCTTGATAGTACGGTTATCTATCCTAAACCCGGTCTCACACACACAACGAGAGACCGGCAAAAGGGAAAACCTATCAAGATTATACCTTTGCCTTGAACATTCTACTTGATCTCGATGTAGACGATCTTGCCCTTCTCAAGATTGAACGCCTTTCTTAATTCCTCATCATCGACCTCGCATATTGAGCTTGCCCAACATATCTTCCTTGCATTTCATCGACCTTGAAGCCAACACATGCTCCAAGCGATGCCAATGGACAAATCCTACGAGTATAACTTAATAGACACATTAGTCCATAAAGATTGTCATTAATTACCAAAACCACACATGGGGGCCCAACATGTTCTTTCAATCTCCCCTATTTTGGTAATTGATGACAATCCCTTTAAGAGGGTTTATATAAGGAATATTAATGAATAAAATGGTAATACAAATATCAAATACTACAAAAGTATGTGATATTGGTACCACCATCATATATAGAGCAAACTTCCCCACAATCTATGCATGTGTGATGAACATGAATTTCATTGCATATATTGCCAATCATTATCATTGGTGGAGTTTTCTCTATATATACCACATGCTAAGCAACAACAACGATGCAAGAGCATGAGAAGCAAATGCACAAGAACAAACTCAATGCATAAACCAACTTCCCTTAAACCCTTTAAAACTTCTCCCCCACTGGCATCGATTGCCGAAATGGGTGACAAGTTCTAGAAGGCAAATATAGTAATAATTCCTCCAAAGGTGTGCCTTCGCACATATCTAATGATGAATACTTGGGAGGGAGTAGAACTATATGGAGGACCCTAAGATTGCAAAAATAAAGTCAAATGATGCAAGCAACTACAAGGTCCGACAAACCAATTTGAAAACAACAAATGAGTCCAAATGGAAACAACAAGATATTATGATATGAGCAAAAGAGTGTTTTAAATAACAAATAGAGAAGCTCCCCAAGATTTGTGCACAATTCAAAATAAATGTATTGGAATACATAATGCCCAAATATGGAATCCTTGCTCCCCCATAAGCATTTAAAACACAACAAATGTGAAAGAATGCAAATGAGTATTATTAAATGAATTAGATGGGCTCCCCAAAGAGCATGCACAAATTATGATAATTGCATTTGGGAACAAAGTGCATAGTCATGGAATCCTCACTCATCCAAATTCATTTAACAATACACGACATGAGAGAACAAATATGAGTGTCCGAAGATGTAGACAAGAGGAACAATCACTCATAGGCAAATAAATTTGGAAGCCACCAAAGAATAAAAAGAAATAAAAGGTGGCATCCAAGGATTAAAAATCAATTAAAATTATCTTCTCATATGTGTATATATCTATAAGTGGAAAACATCACAGAGACATATGCCAACAAATAAATATGCACACATAAAGAAGATATACAAGAAGGCATATGAAAAGCAAAAATGAAGTCATAATATATACCAATAATTTTTTTGCTTCAAAGCATGGCCAAAGGCTCAAATCTATCTTATTGTACATTAATGAACTCCAAACACCAACACACTACATATATTACAACTATCACCAAGGGGAAAAGGAGAAAGTTGGAATATATGGAGAAAGGAAATAAGTATCATAAGATAGAATAGACTAGCAAAAATCTCACTAGTGCACATGAGAGAAGTTGATGAAATGATAGGCAATAAAATTGCTAGATTGACATATTTGGGATTGGACGATCATATACATGATTTTGTATAGTCCCAACTATATGTACTCATCTCAACTTATACACATTTACAATAGAGAGTTCTATTAAAACCATGGCTAGAATTACAACAATTACAAATACATGAATTCATGCTAGAAGGCAACCGAATAACGGTTGGAATCAAGATATATGAGCATGATAAAGAGATACTTGTTACCGAGATAGAATTGGTAGGATGTAGAGTATATGAATTTGTTGATCATCCTATAGCTTGCCTCAAATTTTCTTCTAAGCACCACTTCTTCAAAATTGAGAGACAAGCGTCCAATATATCTCCAATGTACCTAAAACACATTTAAGTACAAAATGGTCCCAAAACTTCTTGGGTCCAAAGTAGTTAGAGAAACTACAATACATAGGAGAGACTCCACATAATTATGTGCACATTGATATGAAATTGAATTTCATGCACAACTTAGCCGATGGGAATTGGTGGAGTTTCCCCTATATATTGGATCAAAAAAGGGAACATGACTTAATATAAAAATATAGTAAATATACATGCATAAGGCTTTCAAGAACAAAAAAGGAGATACAATTTGAGCAAAAAAACACCAAGTAAACTGAGATGGCACACACAAGAGTGTGACAAGACACGCGGTGTCCAAATTGTATCAAAGAACCAATTCAACACATGAACGAAAACAAGTTCAACAAATGAACTAGGCTAAGGCCAAAAGAGCAAAAATAGATGGAAATAAAAATGCTCAAGTATTTATCTCATTCTAAAATGGCCAAATCATGAAACAAGGAATGAGACAAAACCAACTCCCAAAAAGAGCAAGGTTCCAATAAGAAACCAAACTCCCCACACTTCTCATGATGGCACAAAGTACCAAAACGATAAGATTAAACTTCCAAGCACATAAAACCCGATATGGATCAAACAAAGAAGCATAAATATGAATGTTCTAAATAATATAGGAGAGCTCCCCCATGGATAGTGCATTATGTAGGATTTTCCTTTATAATGCAAAATGCACACAAATGGGATCATCACTACTACCTACATTAACTAAAATACAAGAGGATATCAATAAAATAAGAAGATCCAAAAGAAGCAAGGAAGCTTGGGAGACAACATAAAACATTTTCTTGGCCAAAGATAGGATAAAATTAAACAAAGGCCAAAGTGAATATGATCAACAAATTCTACCTTAAATTGAGTACTCATTGTCCAAGGACAAGAAATATTGGGAATAATTTTCCCTAGGTAGTTCATACGGATATCCAAGATCATATACACACAACAAGAAGCATATAACTAAATATAAGAATTGAGCATGATACTTCAAACAAGATTCTTGGTAGCTTCCAATAGTCACATAATCACTAGTGATTAGAGTAACTTGAAGCAAATGGTTTCCATGCGAATATAAATATCTAATTATGAGGAAACACATACCAAGAACCATTCTCATATACAAGATCCAACATAAGATCAATAAATCCATTCAATCAAATTGGAACTTGTATGAGAAAATGTGTCACATAGGTGCTAGATAATTATCAATATCAATTCTAAGTGACACAACCTCGAATATTCACAATTTCTAGGATTGTAATATGCACTAAACATATGACTCCCCCATAATGTGATACTACCATAAAACCAACACGAGGGAAAAGGATACAAATAGAGATAATTAGTGGACATTATAAAATTAAATTTCTCATGAGAATTAAACCACATAGAGACTAGACAATAATCCAATATAAATACTAGGTGGTAATCCTCATGTACACACATTTTTAGGATTGTGGAATGCCTAAGCATAACACTCCCCCAAAATGGGATAGTCCATTAATCTCTCACAAGAGCCAAATAAGACACCAAATATAAACAAGTAAGGCTCCAACACAAGAAACAAACATACATGGTGTGCCACCTAATCATACACAAATATGCTTGATACCTCAAGATAATTAAGTGAAAAACACAACATGTACAAAAGCATGGAAGATACAAAACCAACACATGCACAAGGGGGCGAGTAAATTTCAATGAAATGAGTTAAGCATATGTTAACGCAAGGAGGAACATTGGAAATATAATAGGAGCAATATAATCCACATGACTTGGCTTTGACAAAAATAATAATGAAGATCCCTTAATTCTTCATGATGTAGCCAAGTCTCCAATGCCCTCCAAAATACACCTATTGATCAAGTTTTGGATAGTTGGTCCCCAACCAAGTTGGGTCCTAAGAGGTTAGTCACAATAGGCTTGGCAACCCAAATGGTTCTTTTCTTGACACCACATTGAGCACCAACAAATTTGGCAAACACATTGCCAACCTCATCCATACAAAGAGAATAAGCATCATCAATAATGATAGGGTTGGATGAGGAGATACCGATAGTGCATGAGGAAGAGATATGCCCCTTCTCACGGCATATGTAGCAAGTTCTACTCTTGCCATCTTTCTTCTTAGGTGAAGCCACAACTCGAGGAAGAGCTCGAGTAGTCCTCTTAGGAAGAGGCCCATTAATGACTTGAGGTGGATCTTGAGGCCGCTTCCCTTGTTTCTTCACACTAAGAGGCTTTTTCTTGAATGGGCAAGATCTAACATGGTGCCCTTCTTCCTTGCACTTTAAGCAAACAATGTTGGCCGGATTCTTGACTTGATCTTGGCCATTCTTCTTGTTGTCCTTGTGCTTCAACTTGATAGTGGACTTGTTCTTGACATTGGAGTTGAATCCAAGCCCACTCTTGTCATTGGGGGATTTTTGCACACTCAAGATTTTGTTGAGTGTGACCTTCCCTTGATGACCCTTTTTCAAGTCATTTCTCAAAGAAGTTACTTGAGCCTTGAGCTCTTTGATTTCCTCTACATGGTTAGTTTCAACACAAGTACTAGAGGAAGTAGATGCTACATTGTTAGAGCAACAAGGCATGAAATGTAATTCATCATGAGATATAGCATGGTTGTAAGAGGATGAATTACAAGGACTAGCACATGACAATATAACATTTGGAGTAGATGTAGTGCTAATGTCCACATGAGGCCCACTAGATGTTACCTTTGACACGATGGCCTCATGAGCTAACTTTAGCCTACCATGGGAGACTAGATGATCCTCATGCGAGCTTGAGAGCTTAACATGACTTTCTTCTAATTTCCCGTAGTTGCTAGTTAGCAACGCAAGTTGAGCCTTTAGCTCAACATTCTCCTTCAAAATAGATGCTTCACAAGAAATAGAGTTAGTAGCACAAGCATCATTATTATTAGCAAGAGGTGAGGGCAACTTGTCAAGCTCTTTTGAATATGAGGCTTTAAGTTTCTCATGTGACTCGGTGAGTTTGATGAGCTCACCCTTTATGACCCTAGAGCCATTTTTGAGGTGCTCAAAATCCTCAAGGAGTTTAGCATAAGCAACTTGAGTCTCGTCATTTTTATGTTTGAGATCACTTGCCACCTCAAGATATCTATCATGAGATTCCTTTACTCTAGATAGCTCTAAAGCAAAGGTCTCCTCAAGATATTCCTTGGTGGTTTGTTCCTCTTCAAGAGCTTTATTTAGGTTTGCAATTATATTAGCATACTCACGCTCAAGACTACACATTTTATCAACGTTGTTATCATGCACCTCAATTTGTGTTTCTAACTTATCAATATGTTCTTTGCTCTTAATAGCAAAGTCCAAGACTTCAACAAAGTTAGAACAAGCAATATCCTTTTTAACAAGGGCACGATAAACAATCTCACCCTTCTCATATAAATCATCAATATCAAGCTCTTCTTCCACATTATCCACATCCTCCTCATCACAAGAGGTAATGGGTTCCAAAGTAGGAGTTACCTTAGAATCCCTAGCCATAAGGCATAGGTGGGTACCGGAAGAAGTTGAAGATGAGATTGCATTTGCGGCTTCATTCAAAACCATGTCTTGGCCCATAGAATCTTCGGTTTCCTCTACATGGTTAGCAACACAAGCACTAGAGGAAATGGAAGCATTTTTATCATGGAAACAAGACAACACAAGCATATCATCATGAGATTTATTCAAGTCATTTCTAGATGATATGCAAGGACTATTAACACAAGCATGTAAGGAGTTTGTAGTTCTAGAAGTGTTAAAGTCCAAAGATAGATCATTGCAACTCGATAGGGATGAGGGATTACAAATACTAAGCACACTATCCAAATTGCAATTTCTATCACCACTCACCATATCATTACCTTGTGAAAAGTCACATGTTGGTGAAGTGGTAGAGGATGAGAACTCATCCCGACCGGAAGTGGAAGCAACACAATCATCCTCAATAATGTTGGACACAACATATTTATCTTGAAGTTTTGTCCATAACTCATGAGCGCTCCAAAAAGGAATGATTGAAGATGTAACTACATAGCTCAAAGCATTAACAAGCACATTAGAAGCTTGAGCATCGAGATATAAGTTTTTCTCATCCTCACAAGATAGATTTTTGAAATCCATAGGAGGAGAAAAACCTATATCTACAATACGCTCCAAATTTGGGTCCATGTCCCGAAAATGAATGAGCATTCGATTTTTCCATATATCATAATTTGTGCCATCGAATATGAACATGTCATTGTGCACTAATCCTCTAGACGACATCTTTACTCTCAAGGCGGTGAAGCCTAAAATGAGAGACCGGGCTCTGATACCAATTGAAAGGATACGGATGTCGCCTAGAGGGGGGGTGAATAGGCGATTAAAATTGTTTCTAGAATGGCTCAACAAAGGCGGAATAAAACTGGTGTTTACTTTGTTAAGCACAACCTAGAACAACTAAGGTTCACCTATGTGCACCAACAACTTATGCTAAGCAATACAAGCAACAAAGTGATATCAAGATATATATTACTTCAAGCACTAAGGCTATCATAATGTAAAGTGCATAAGTAAAGAGCTCGGGTATAGAGATAACCGAGGCACGCGGGGACACCGATATTTTACTGAGTTCCTCCCAACATGGAGTACGTCTCGTTTGGAGAGGGGGTGGTATCAAACCACCAACGCCACAAAAGGCCTCCCTTATTCTCCGGTGAATCTCACCCAATGGGATCGATCCATGCTTCCACTATCGGTGCACTTGTCGGTGGCAACCGGAACCTCTCACAAGATTGGGGCACTTCTCCACAACTCAATTGGAGGCTCCCAACAAATGCCACAAAAGGCCACAATGCCACCAAGGCTACAAACCCGTCTAGGGTTCCAAGAACCCAAGAGGGACAAGCTCCAATGAGCAATTCAAACCAAATCCTCCAAAGAGAACTCAAACCGATGCAACAAATGCAAATGGCAAGAACACCACAAAGATGCCCAAATCCCTCACTCTCAAGTTCCAACAAAGCTACTAAGGCTATTGGGGGAACAAGAGAGGAGGAATCAAAGATAGACACAAAATCTCCCAAAATCTAGATCCCCAAAGATGCACTCACAAAGAGATGAATCGGTTAGGTCAAAACGTGGGGCTAGATCTCCTCTCTCTTCCACTCAAAAATGGGCAAGAATCATCGGAGGGAAAAGATTAGGCAAGCTTCAAGATCTAGAGCAAGTGTGGACAAAGTTTAGCCTAATAGATAAGAGAGGAGTTGACTAAACTGAAAATGGGCAAAGCTTAAATAGAGGGCCCAGAAAATCTGACCGTTGGGGCGTTTTTTTCTGTCTGGACCGGTACTACCGGATTTAACCGGTAGTACCGGCCATCGCCAAAAACGGAGCAAGAAAAACAGCAGCGGCGGCCGGTGAACCATGGCTGGCGTGTGTGCGACAAAGCGGCATGATAGTCAGCGCAATAGTGGCGACAAGCGGCGGCGCGCATGCATCGGCGCATCTGGATGGCAACCGAGCCGGCATGCAGCGGCTCTGCGTCTTGCGGGATCGATTTAAGCGGTGGGCCAGCGGTAGCGGTAGCAAGGCGCCAGCGGCAGCGGCGGCAGGTGAGCCAGCGTGCGCGGGCGGCGAGCAGCGCGTAGGCGCATAAGCGGCGGCGAAGAGTCAACGCGAGCTGGGCGAGATGCTAGGCGATTCGCTTCACGCGGACATGGATCTAAAAGATAAGCTGGGCGGCGGTAGTACAGAAGCCCACTCAGCGGTACTACCGGGCGGTCCGTGACGGTTGTAGGTACGGGCCACCCAGAAATGGGTTGCGCGATCGACGACCGGTCTTGGGCCGGTAGTACCGGTCGGCCCAGAAACACTGATTTTCTTTTTTCCTTTTAGAATTAAAAACGGCAAATATTCGAACCGCGATAACTTTTGATTGGAAGCTCCGATTGACCCGATTCAAATTGCGTTGGATAGAGGGCGACAAGGGCTTCCTCACTTGGTGAGAAACCGAAAATATTGATTATCACCAAGTGAGAAAGTATCAAGTAGAATAATGTGATATACCTCACTTGGTGAGAAACCGAAAAGCTGCATAAATCAAAATCGCAACAAGATACAAATGGGAGATCCGATTTAGATGAACAAGAGCTTGTTATGGAGATTACCACAAGCTCTATATCATCACATGGATAAGACCAAATAACAAACAAATATGATGATGCAAGTATGCAAAGGTTTGAGCTCTCTCCGAACGATGTGACCGAATTACTCATACGAGAGCCCCTCTTGATAGTACGGTTATCTATCCTAAACCCGGTCTCACACACACAACGAGAGACCGGCAAAAGGGAAAACCTATCAAGATTATACCTTTGCCTTGAGCATTCCACTTGAGCTCGATGTAGACGATCTTGCCCTTCTCAAGATGGAACGCCTTTCTTAATTCCTCATCATCGACCTCGCATATTGAGCTTGCCCAACATATCTTCTTTGCATTTCATCGACCTTGAAGCCAACACATGCTCCAAGCGATGCCAATGGACAAATCCTACAAGTATAACTTAATACACACATTAGTCCATAAAGATTGTCATTAATTACCAAAACCACACATAGGGGCCCAACATGTTCTTTCAGCTGTGCAGCCCATCAAGGGGATATGCGCACGAAGCAAAGCCCCGGACGACCCCTAGGCCCAAGGGTCCTTCGTCCACAACCCCCGTCCCCGCCACGGCGGCAACCTCCCCGACTCCGACCCCTCCGACGAGGCCCTCAAGGCGGAGGCGAAGGAGCTGGCTTCTGCCGAGAGGGCGACGGAGAAGGGGGCCCAGCGCGCCTGCAAGGAAAGGTGGAAACGGGAGGAGAAGGAGCATCGGGAGGCAGCTCTCTGGGCCCTCGGCGAGCAGGAGAGATGACAGAAGGCGGCGGACTGGAGGGTGGCGACGGCTCCCGCTTGGGACCGAGCGGCACCACCCCCACCGCCGATGGAGTAGGGCAGCTTCCTGGCGGCGAGGTTGGCCGATAACCCTAGACGTAGTAGCTAGGGTTAGGGTTTAGGCGCCCTTAGGATTTATGTAATATGGGGCCCTCTATCTAATTGTTGGAGATATGCCCAAGAGGCAATAATAAAGTAGTTATTATCATATCTTCATGCTTATGATAAATGTTTACATACCATGCTATAATTGTATTAATCAGAAACATTAATACTTGTGTGATTTATAAACATAAAAGAGTCCCTAGTAAAGCCTCTTGTTAAACTAGCTTGTTGGTTAATATATGATCATGGTTTCCTAATCATGAACATAGATATGTTATTAACAATAGGGTCATATCATTAGGAGAATGATGTGATGGACATACTCCTATAGTTAAGCGTAGCATAAATATCAAGTCATTTAATATAGTTCATTTGCTATAAGCTTTCTGATACATAGTAACCTAATTCCTTCGACCATGAGATCATGCTAATCACCATCACCGGAAGGATGCTTTGATGACATCAAACACCACTATGTTCGGGTGGCTATAAAGGTGGCATTGAGTGTTGGAAAGTATGTGTTGAGGCACATGGATCAAGAGTGATTTGTCCATCCATATGACGGATAGATATACTCTGGGCCCTCGGTGGAATGTCATCCAATTAGCTTGCAAGCATGTGACTGCTCACAAGGGATCACATATCAGGGCGAGAAAAGAGTACTTATCGGTAACGAGGTTGAACTAGGTATGCAGAGATCCGGCGATCAAAACCTCGGATAAGTAAACTATCGTGAGACAAAGGAAATTGGTATCGTATGTAAGTGGTTCATTCGATCGCAAAGTAATCGTAGAAATATGTGGGATCCATATGAATTTCCAGTTCCTCTATTGGTTATTGATCGGAGAAGTGTCTCGGTCATGTCGCATAATTCACGAACCGTGGAGAGACACTTAAGGATTCGATGTTGTTGAGTAGTTATGGAATGATGAGTAAGAGACCAAATGTTGTTGAGTATCGGATGGGATCCGGATATCACGAGGAGATCTGGAATGGTTGAGAATAAGATTCATATAAGGAAAGTCCTATTTGGAGTTCGGGAATGATTCGGTGTTTTCACCGAGAATGTTCTAGAAGGGTCTAGAAGGTCCGGCACTCGGGAAGGGTACATGGATGTGTCATGACAATGTGGAATGGTTGCATCATGTACTAGGTCACTTGGCTGGGCAAAATAAAGAGAAGAAATCAAATCGAAGTTTGAAAGTCAAACGCCAATTTGAAAAAAAGTCAAATCTCAAGTTTGCTTGGTGGAGGGAGAGTAGGAAACCTACTTGGGGAGGAAGTCCCACTCCCTCCCACCCGCCGGCCATCATGAGGAGTTGGAGGAGGACTCCCTCCTCCCCAAACCACCTCTCCCCTCCTATATAAGGAGGGGTAGGGCGCCTCCTCTCCCTACACCCAAAACCCTAGCCTCCTAGCCGCTGGCCTCCTCCAAGTCGCCGCCGCCTAGGGCTCCTCTAACTCGGCGAGTTAGGGTTTCCCCAAATCCTTGCCACCGGCAAAGCCCTCCCCTTGGTGCCCTCTAAACCCTAGATCACCAAGGCCTCTCTCATACTCCACCATACTCGCTCCGGCTTAAGGCGAAGCCTTGCGAGATCTCCCCTCTACTTTCGACACCACGCCGTCGTGCTGCCGGAATCATGAGGAGAGTGCTACAACCTCCGATGCCTGCTGGAACAAGCAAGAGGAAGGTCTTCATCGAGTATCGAACGTGTGATCGACTGCGGAAACGCTGCCGGAACGCAGCGCCGGAAGGATTGTCTACGCGATTTTGAGATCGGAAGTGTACGACTACATCATCCACGAGAATCTGCTCTCGTTAACCGCTTTGGATCTTCGAGGGTTAGTACTCTATCGACTCGTTGCTGCAATCTAGTAGATAGATCTTGGCTTGTGTGTGTTCATGCGATAGAATTTTTTTTGTTTTCCATGCTACGAACCCCAACACTAATGTGGGCCCATCTTATATTGTACCCCTTATATTATATAATATATTAACTATGTGATCAACTTGTTTTTTATTGTATTGTCATTTGTCAAAACACCCAAAACAGCAAGTGCATAAAACAAAAGACATAAAAAAGTTTTCATATAAGACTCGTGCAATATTTATAAAATAAGTGAAATTAGAAAAGCTCAAAAGGAAGAATAAGTTAACGTTATGATGGTTGATTATTTTCAAACAACACATGCAACACATTGTTCATTTTCAAACAACACATTACATATTTACATAATTTAAAGGGGCGCCCAAGTTAAAGTGCTCGGCTTGTAAGTTAAATGGATGCCCTTGGCCTTCATTTATATATTTACTTTCGCAACAAATAAAAGATTGCGACCTGAGCACGAGTATCTGCAGATCCACACGTCCCTAGTTAGATTGTAACGTGAGTACTATTTTTTCCCAATCTACAAGTAGTTACTATTGGGCCTGGATACGACTGTTTTGGCCTGACTAAGTTCTATTTGGGCCTGGCCTTTTCAATCACTCCTCGTGGATTCTTTTTTTAACTTTTCAACCTCTCCCCCTCCCATGCACACTGACAAAACCGAAGGAACAAAAAATAGCAGCTCAAAATTTGCCGAATTTGTGTTGCATTTTATTCAAGCCAAAGACATAGACCATTACATCCATCTCCGCAGGTTCTATGATAACAAAGCATCACTCGAACACTGATTGCGTTGTCTAATGACTAATGATTAGGAGATAAACAAATCCGAGAGAAATTACACAAAAATAAAAAAATGCCATCAGATTGTCCTGCTTCTTCAATTCAATGATTTTCCTTAGCTGCTTGTTCATCTTCTTTAGCTCGGCCTTCACTTCCGCATCTACCGTAGTACCAACGGAAATGGGGTTGCCAGATCCCAATTGCTCATCCACGGACGGGTTTTTGAGCTCTCGGGATGCTACCTCCACCCCAATTCGCTCGATGTACTCATCAAGCCACTCAAAATTCCCACATTTTGGCAGTTCCTAAAATTGCAGAGATGAACCCTAAATCCCAAATTCGATGAAATGCATGAAATTTCGAAAGAAAATCGAGAAATTGGCGCTCGGAACACTCAGATCTCACCTTCCCCGGCTCGCTTTCTCTCACACTTCACAAATTCCTGGCCAATGTTGTCGTTCTTATCGATGGATGTGACAAGCCGCTTCAGGGGCGCGGTACGGGGGCAATCGGGGCACCTCGTCATCGGCACCGCACCATACCGAGGCCATGAGCGGAGGGAGGCTGAAGCGGAGCTCGACATCCCTCGCCGGTGTTGCCGCACTTGCTCCCCGAATAAGAAAACGAAAGGGGGTGAGATGCTGACACGGTGGCGGGAGGGCTCGGTGTGGCATCCCGCAAAAACCACTACTAGAAAATCGCGTTGATTTTGTGCATTGCATCGTCATCATCATGCATTGTTTGCTAAAACTATTTTCGCAACGCCCGTTTTGTTTTCTAAAACGCCCCAACTTTAATCAAATATCAAACCCGGTACTCCGGATTAATTGTTTCGTCTGGCAATGGTTTTCAAAAGCCCCGTTTAAAATATTAAAACATTTAAATTATTTTTAGCGGGGCAGTCGAACGGGCCGAATGACCCGAACGACCACCCCAGAATTAAATTGGTCCATTCAATCCAGCCCCACCTAAATCCTACATCTACCTAAAATTCTACCCACCCCTACCTGGCCACCTCACCCCTCAATCCTGTTTGACATCTCACCTCTTCCCTCCCTCTAGCCTATCAAAACCCGCCACCTCACCTCACCCACTCCCTCTCTCTCCCTCTAAACCCAACCCCTCCTTCCCACCACACACACGCACGCACACGCCCACCTCCCAGTCGCCCCTCCGGGAGACCAGTCCCTCCCTCCGCTCCCACCTTTCGCGTGGACCCCACACCGGACCCACCTGGCCCACCTGCCCTGCCCGCGCCTCCTCCCGCTCCCTCTTCCTCCTCTAGCTTCCTGCCTTGCCAGATGCTCCCTTCTGCCCGCCTCCACACCAGACGCCGGTGACCGCGGCCCCACCTCCTCTGCCTTGGCCGCCAGCGTGCCGCGTTCCTCCCGAGCCCGTCTCCTTCGCCCGCCATGCTCCCCTCCGCCGACCGCCACCCTGGCCCCTCGCTTCCCTCTCCGCCCGCGCCGCGCGCCTGGCTGTCGTCCTCCTCTCCGCTCACCGCGGACTCCGCTCCGCTCCCGCTGTCGCGCTCCCAGCCCACGTCGCGCGCTGCTCCAGCCACCGTCGCGTTCCCCGCCTGCCGCTCCCTCCACCCGTCCCGCCGCCGGCCCCGCCTCCGCCGCTCTCTCGCGAGCACGCCGCCATGAGCCCCTCCTCCTCGCGTCTCCGAGCCGCCCGAGGACCTTCCGAGCCGGGCGCGATCGCCGCCGCTCCCTCCTCCGACCAAGCTTCCCGCGCCCGTTCTCCTCCTCGGCGCTTGGCCAGCGGCAGCCCTGCTCGTCGTCCCGTCGTCCGGGCGTCTCGCCCGCCGCGCAAGCTTCGCTTGCCCCATGCCCCCTCCGGTGCGCCTCGCGTCGACCTGCCTCGCGGCCACCGCCATGCGAGCTCTATGGTGCTCGCAGACCGTGCCGCTGCCGGCGTCTCCGGCGCCCTCGATCTCGATCGCTGTCACGGTCGCCCGTCTGCCTAGGTGGGCCCCGCATCGGCCGGTGTTACGCTGCGTCGCGTCCGCTGTTCCACGAGCATGCGCGTGGACGGCACCGACACAATCATCGAGCCGCGAGAGACCTCAAGTTCCCCAACATGAACAAGAGAAGATCGCCAAGATTTCCACCGGACGCCAAGGCCTCCTTCACGGATTCGATGATCGAGACCAAGATCACGGAACTACAAGCTCTTCCTCACGGAATCAAGACCACGATCCGTCGAGTCGACCGCGACCACGAGCGAAGCCTCGAGCCCTCCTACACGGATCCGATGGCGAACCCTGAAGACCGTTTCCGTACCCGGACGATAAGGATACCGACGCGAAACACCGAGAACTTCCCCTGAACGCCATGATCGTCGACATGACCCGAAGACCGCGAATGCAACAAGAACGTCAGCGATCTGGACGAGTCCGATGTGCCCCGACGCCGAACCAAGTCCGGCTTCCCGGAACGCCAAGACCTACCCCGCTAGCCGAGAACGATCCCGTCGAGACCGATCCCGTCGAACCCCCGGGCCAAGATCCGACGAACCCTGGACCCTTTCGAACCCCGAACCCCGGAACCCCAAGATCGTCGAGAACCCTAATGTGTGAACCCCTTTCCGAAACCCTATTTCATAACATGATAACAACTGTTGCATATTAATCATTCATCTCGCATGCATCCTTGTCTGTGGTTGGGGCCTTACGCGATTCACCTAATAATTAAATATGGGGCCCATATGCGGGCAAATCTAGCCTTATATTGGCCTCATTTAAACATGTGTGAACGGTTCCATCTTGCATTGCTAAACAACACTTAATTTGCGGGGTCCTTAATAACATGAACCACCTAACTAATTGTCGGGACCCGGTTCGCTTAATCTTGACCTAATTGCATCGCTCTTGCCATGCCATCCATCATGCATGCATCATGCCGATCTTCTGCCGTGTATTAAATATTGCATCCGGTGTCTCTTCTAGTGTTTTGCTTCTTCGCGGATAAGACCGTTGAGTTGATGAGAGCTTCGCCCCAATCTTCGGGTGAACCTTCGACAATGTTTTCAAAGTAGCATCTCCCCTTTCTACCTATCTTACTTTTATAGTATTTACTCCCCTCCTGTTGATCTATTGCTATCTGTGTTGCGATGCTTTAGTTTCCGTACCTGTGATATCCCCTGCAGCCTTATATTGCCTTGGACACATCCTATTACCTGTTGATTGGTAGATAGATGGACTTGCGCGTCGTAGTCGCTTGCTCAAGTGCTGATGTGTGTCGTCATATACCACAGTTGTTGATGTATTGCCGCATGTTGCTGTTGGAGATGATCATAGTTTTACTTATCGTCACTTTAATTTCTGTTTAACAACTAAAATTGAAATAAGCAGAGGCATCGGTGGGTGATAGAAAATATTTGGTTTCGAGCCCACTTGTGTCCCGTAAGACCCGAGTACTTGATACTGTTCCTTGATTTATCGCTATCCACATCCGGGAGGTATATGGGACCCCACGGACGAGCTTGATTCCGTCTTATTTCTTGGGGCCACAAACTAGTTTGAGGTTTTATTTACGATCTGTACTTATGCCATGCTACTTTACGTATTTAAATTGTGCGAGGAGCACCTTTGTCTGTATTTAGGTAAGCGGATTGATTACGCGGTATCGACAAGCCCATCCACACTTTGGGTTCCCGACCGCTTCTGACCATTGTCATGACCTTGAGTCCGTCTCGAGCTTGCTTACTCCGTTGCGGGATCTACTCAATGGGGTGGCCCCCTGAAATATTTCTGAATCTTGTGATTGTTCAGTCGTGAAAGCCTCGTTGGGTTTTGATTTGGTTTTTCCGAGGTTGATCGAGCGTGTGTTGCTATTGGTGCACCCCGGCCGGGTAAAACTTTCTGAAAGCCGTGTCCGCGGATATGGACGACTTGGAGCACAGTATCTCGATCATAGACAAGCATAACTAAAGTTTATTGCTATAAATTTGACTTATAATGACTAGTAATCAGCTTCACTATAATGGAATGTCTAATTAATACTGCCCACAATTGTTTGTTCTGAGTTGTCGCTTGCGACCATTGTACCTGACTAGTAAGTATTGCAACCACAACGAAATGGCTGAATAAAAGTACCAACAACTGCTGGGTTTCGGGAATACCTCATGCTATCTGTATATGATTAGTAATTGCTGCAACTACAACGGAATGATTAACTAAAAGGGCCCACTGCTTACTTTATCAGGACGGTTATCTAAACCTGACTAGTAAAGTGCCGCAACTATAACTGAATAAGTAAAACTGCCAACTGTGTGAGTTCCTCGGTTGACTTCCTCGTTTGGTCTCGAGGGGGAAACACCAGGATGGGTTTGTTTGGTGTTAGCTTCAGGTTGGATCCGGTTAGGTCATTCTTACCCCTCGATAACCTTGAGTCATATCGAGTCTCTATAGGGTGTTTAGTGCATCTTTGCTGCCTTGATCCACCATACTGTGTGGCGAGGCCGGCGAATTCTAGCCTCGCCGTGTCTTGGCCTCGATCGACGCTCCTCTTTTCTTTTGCCCTTTGTCGGCACCCCTTTTGTTTAAGCAGGTTTTGAGATCGGCGTCGTTAGCGGGGTTACCCTTCCGGCTTGGCACAGGCGGGGTTATGGGCGCCATTGGTTATCCTTCGGCTCTTAGCCCCATTTGCATCTTGTCCGTGGGACTCTATCGTTTTCAAGGTGATTTGGATCTTTGTATATTATATCTGTATTCTTGACTCTTTGAGTCATTGTTATATATATACATTATGGGTCCCATCGAGGACTGTGGTGTAATGTTATTGCTTCGTTTTCCACCCGCGAAAGTGCTGGTGAGCACCTTTGAATCGTTTCTATGCGGGTTTGGAATTTTGCTCAAACTTGCATAGGTCCGATCGAGGGTGTTCTGAGTGGTATCGAGCTCGGCGGTTGCGATACCCCACAAGTCCAACTGTAGGATAACCTAGCTAACGGCCAAGTAGAGTGTCAAAACTATTTTGCAAAAGGTTGGATAGTTACGATTAGGTCTGATTTACTCCTTACCCTCTGCTGTTCTCCTCTTACCCCCACGTGTTTTGAATCCGCTCTCGTCTCTTTCTTGAGTCCGGAATTCTCGTGGTTGGGTTTAATCGTACCTTTAGGGATTCGCTTCCTTCCCGATAACGGTGTTGCTACATCGGTCTCCATGCTATCCGAGGAATCCTTATGCGTGGTGCCGTCCTTTGTTCTTTGTTTGTGCCTTCGGAGTTTTCCGACCCGGCGACCTCATCTATGCGAGATCCGATGCAGATGCGCATCACTCCGTTATTCGAACCTCGCTTGTCGAGATCTTGATCGACTCAGAGTTGGTTGCATAATCCGCCTATTCGTGTGCAGAGTAATGGTTTGAGTGCGGGATGGAGTAGCTACCATACCACTACTCTTATCATTCGCTCTTGTACGCCGAATCAGTGGATCCAGCAGTTTACTCCGTCCACGGAAGTTAGAGGTGGATTTATTTGTTGATACCTCTACCTTCGACCTTTTGTTACCGGAGAGTTCTCTCGACGATCACGGACAACAACCTCTTGTTAGTGGTGTCGCGAGGATCTACACGATGCGAGAAGATGCAGATCGCCGACCTTCCTCCCGATACCATGAGGCGGATCTCGAGGGCGAGATCCCTTGTTAGTGGTGTCGAATTGTGGCATCCCGCAAAAACCACTACTAGAAAATCGCGTTGATTTTGTGCATTGCATCGTCATCATCATGCATTGTTTGCTAAAACTATTTTCGCAACGCCCGTTTTGTTTTCTAAAACGCCCCAACTTTAATCAAATATCAAACCCGGTACTCCGGATTAATTGTTTCGTCTGGCAATGGTTTTCAAAAGCCCCGTTTAAAATATTAAAACATTTAAATTATTTTTAGCGGGCGATCGAACAGGAATGACCCGAACGACCACCCCAGAATTAAATTGGTCCATTCAATCCAGCCCCACCTAAATCCTACATCTACCTAAAATTCTACCCACCCCTACCTGGCCACCTCACCCCCTCCAATCCCTGTTTGACATCTCACCTCTTCCCTCCCCTCTAGCCTATCAAAACCCGCCACCTCAGCCTCACCCACTCCCTCTCTCTCTCCCTCTAAACCCAACCCCTCCTTCCCACCACACACACGCACGCACACGCCCACCTCCCCCAGTCCGGCCCCTCCCCAGGACCCAGTCCACTCCCTCCGCTCCCACCTTTCCCGCGTGGACCCCACCAACCGTACCCACCCCTGGCCCACCTGCCCCTGCACCGCGCCTCCCTCCCCGCACTCCTCTTCCTCCTCTAGCTTCCCTCCTTGCCACAGATGCTCCCTTCCCCTGCCCGCCTCCTGCACAGCCGCCGGCATCATGCCCACCTCCTCTGCCTGCCTTGGCCCCAGCGTTCCTCCCGAGCCCGCCGTCTCCGCGCTCGCCCGCCATGCTCCCCTCTCCGTCGCCGCCGCCAACCACCCTGCTGCCTCGCTTCCCCTCTCCGCGCGTCAAGCGGCGCCCGCCTTGTCGTCCTCCCTCTCCGCTCCGCGGACTCCGCTCCGCTCCCGGCGTGGTCGCCGCTCCCAGCCACCGTCGCTGGCCCCTCCGGCCACCGTCCGTGTTCCTTTGCCCCAGCGCTCCCTCACCCGCGTCTACCCGCGCTGCCCGCCTCCGCCCGCTCGCTCGCGAGCACCGCGCAGGCCCCTCCTCGCGTCTCCCGAGCCCCGAGACCTTCGAGCGGGCGCGATCGCCGCCGTCGCTCCCTCCGACCAAGCTTCCCGCTGTTCTCCTCCTCGGCCGGCAGCTGCCCGGCCACCTGCGTCGTCCCGTCGTCCCAGCCGCCTCGCCCGCCGCCCCGCGCCGCACCAAGCCCGCTCGCCCCATGCCGCGGCCCCCTCCGGTGGCGCCTCTGCCCGGCGTCGACCTCGCCTCACGGCCACCGCCATGCGAGCTCTACGGTGCCTGCAGACCCGTGCCGCTGCCAGCGTCTCCCGGCGCCGCGTCCTCGATCTCCCTGCCGTCCTGGTCCGTCGCCGTCTAGGTGGGCCCCGCATCGGCCAGTGTTCTGCCTGCGCGTCCGCGTCCACCTGCTGTTCCAACCAGAGCATGCGCGTCAGGGACGGCACCGACACAATCATCGAAGCCGCGAGAGACCTCAAGTTCCCCAACATGAACAAGAGAAGATCGCCAAGATTTCCACCCCGGACGCCAAGGCCTCCTTCACGGATTCCGATGATCGAGACCCGAAGATCCTGGAACTACAAGCTCTTCCTCACGGAATCCGAAGACCCTGATCCATGAGTCGGCGACCACGCCGAAGCCTCGAGCCCTCCTACACGGATCCGATGGCGAACCCTGAAGACCGTTTCTGTACCCGGACGATAAGGATACCGACGCGAAACACCGAGAACTTCCCCTGAACACCATGATCGTCGACATGACCGAAGACGCGAATCGACAAGAACGTCGGCGATCGGGCGAGTCCGATCGCGACGGAACCAAGTCCGACTTCCGGAACGCCAAGACCTACCCGCTAGCCGAAACGATCCGTCGAGACCGATCCGTCGAACCCGGGCCAAGATCCGAACCACGGACCTGTCGAACCCGAACCCGGAACCCCAAGATCGTCGAACCCTAATGTGTGAACCCCTTTCCGAAACCCTATTTCATAACATGATAACAACTTGTTGCATATTAATCATTCATCTCGCATGCATCCTTATGCGTGGTTGGGGCCTTACGATTCACCTAATAATTAAATATGGGGCCCATATGCGGGCAAATCTAGCCTTATATTGGCCTCATTTAAACATGTGTAGCGAACCGGTTCCATCTGTTGCATTGCTAAACAACACTTAATTTGCGGGGGTCCTTAATAACATGAACCACCTAACTAATTGTCGGGACCCCGGTTCCGCTTAATCTTGACCTAATTGCATCGCACCTTGCCATGCCATCCATCGTGCATGCATCATGCCGATCTTCTGCCGTGTATTAAATATTGCATCCGGTGTCTCTTCTAGTGTTTTGCTTCTTCGCGGATAAGACCGTTGAGTTGATGAGAGCTTCGCCCCAATCTTCGGGTGAACCTTCGACAATGTTTTCAGGCGAGCATCTCCCCCTTTCTACCTATCTTACTTTTATAGTATTTACTCCCCTCCTGTTGATCTATTGCTATCTGTGTTGCGATGCTTTAGTTTCCGTACCTGTGATATCCCCTGCAGCCTTATATTGCCTTGGACACATCCTATTACCTGTTGATTGGTAGATAGATGGACTTGCGCGTCGTAGTCGCTTGCTCAAGTGCTGATGTTTGTCGTCATATACCACAGTTGTTGATGTATTGCCGCATGTTGCTGTTGGAGATGATCATAGTTTTACTTATCGTCACTTTAATTTCTGTTTAACAACTAAAATTGAATAAGCAGAGGCATAGGTGGGTGATAGAAAATATTTGGTTTCCGAACGCCCACTTGTGTCCCGTAAGACCCCGAGTACTTGATACCTGTTCCTTGATTTATCGCTATACACATCCGGAGGTATATGGGACCCCCTGGACGAGCTTGATTCCGTCTTATTTTTGGGGCCACAAACTAGTTTGAGGTTTTATTTACGATCTGTACTTATGCCATGCTACTTTACGTATTTAAATTGTGCGAGGAGCACCTTTGTCTGTTTAGGTAAGCGGATTGATTACGGTATCGACAAGCCCATCCACACTTTGGGTTCCCGATCGCTTCGACCATTGTCGCAACCTTGAGTCCGTCTCGGAGCTCGCTTACTCCGTTGCGGGATCTACTCAAAGGGGTGGCCCCCTGAAATATTTTTGAATCTTGTGATTGTTCAGTCGTGAAAGCCTCGTTGGGTTTTGATTTGGTTTTTCCGAGGTTGATCGAGCGTGTGTTGCTATTGGTGCACCCGGCGGGTAAAACTTTACGAAAGCCGTGTCGCGGATATGGACGACTTGGAGCACAGTCTCTCGATCATAGACAAGCATAACTAAAGTTTATTGCTATAAATTTGACTTATAATGACTAGTAATCAGCTTCACTATAATGGAATGTCTAATTAATACTGCCCACAATTGTTTGTTCTGAGTTGTCGCTTGCGACCATTGTACTGACTAGTAAGTATTGCAACCACAGCGAAATGGCTGAATAAAAGTACCAACAAGCTTTGGGTTTCGGAATACCTCATGCTATCGTATATGATTAGTAATTGCTGCTTCTACAACGGAATGATTAACTAAAAGGCCCTTGCTTACTTTATCGGGACGGTTATCTAAACTCGACTAGTAAAGTGCCATAACTATAACGAATAAGTAAAACGCCAACTGTGAGTTCCTCGGTTGACTTCCTCGTTTGGTCTCGAGGAAACACCAGATGGGTTTGTTTGGTGTTAGCTTGAGTTGGATCCGGTTAGGTCATTCTTACCCCTCTCGATAACCGTCGTATCGAGTCTCTATAGGGTGTTTAGTGCATGCCGCCGCTTGTCACCACCATACTTGTAGGCGAGGACCGCCGAATTCTAGCCTCGTGTCTTGGCCTCGATCTTGACGCTCCTCTTTTCTTTTGCCCTTTGTCGGCACCCTTTTGTTTAAGCAGGTTTTGAGATCGGCGTCGTTAGCAGGGTTACCCTTCCGGCTTGGGCAGGGTTATGGCCGCCATTGGTTATTCTTCAGGGCTCTTAGCCCCATTTGCATCTTGTCCGTAGCTGGACGCTCTATCGTTTTCAAGGTGATTTGGATCTTTGTATATTATATCTGTATTCTTGACTCTTTGAGTCGCTGTTATATATATCTGTTATGTGGGTCCCATCGAGGACTGTGGTGTAATGTTATTGCTTCGTTTTCCACCCGCACGAAAGTGCCTGGTGGGCACCTTTGAATCGTTTCTATGCGGGTTTGGCGAATTTTGCTCAAACTTGCATAGGTCCGATTCTGAGGGTGTTACACTCGGGTGCGGGGATGGATCGGGCCAATAGCTCTCTTCTACCACAACATGAGTCCCACGATATGAGGTGGACATCAGGTGGGTCTCGTCGTGACGTGGACAGGCTGTGGGTCCTGCTCTGCTCAGCTGATTCGAATTCGTTGACGATCTCGTGTGGTTAAGTGGAAGTGTCGCACGGGAGCTATTTGCTGCTTCAGAAGCGTCGCATGCGAGCTATTCTTTGCAACGATGTAGTGTTCTTTCCAATTCCGCGTAAAGACGTCGCATGGGAGCTATACGCCCATCTTAAAACAGCCCAGGGATAGGCCCAAGGGAAACAATCGAATCAGTTATTTTTGTGGAGCCTGTCCACAACAAGAGCACTAGTGCACGAGCTTGTACAACATTGTCTCCTCCTCCCCTTTCTCTCTCCTCTCTTTAACACGTTCATCCAAACCACTTGTGATTAGAACATACACGCTTTAAATCAAGTCGAGTTCTACATAAAAAGATATGCATCGACGATGGGGCTCAATTCTGACCATCGGCTTCGATATTCGTGACATGTATCTTCTCATATTCATGATCAAAGTTAGAGTTTTTTGGGCATTTTTCTTCAGATTTGTCGCACACAATCAGACTTTTGAACTCTCCTTTGAGGAGTAACTTGATCTTGCCATTCCCCACAACTCTCATGTTGCAAGTTTTTCATTTTGATGGAGGTAGAGGAAGCTATATGTAGCTTCTTAACTTATACGTGAGGTTGAAGAAGAAGATGATGGTGAGTAAGAAGATGTACGGACATGTCGTGCAGAAAGAGCGCGACCAAGGACGTCGTCGTCACCGACCTCGGATGTGACCACGTGGAACTCCCCTTGGTTGTGCGGAGCTCCCCTTCGTCGCTGTCGACCGCGCTAAGCTCCCCTTCGTTGCATACGTGTTCCAGGCGGTCCAGGCCGGTGGGACACTTGATATGGCTGAGCTGGCGTTGCAAAACGCAAAGACGACGAGAACAAAATAGTGTCGCTCGATGGAGTGCTGGACTACGAACTTCTCGATCTTGCTCCGTGTCGCCGGCGCAACTACAGGAGGTGTCCCGCCGACCTCCGTCGCCGGCGCAGCTGCAACAGCTATCCCGCCGCTCTCTGTTGCTGGGCTGCAGTAGACGAACACGAAGAACAAGAGATGCTAATGATAGTTTAGGTGTATATATTAATGTTACATACAATCCGGTGCAGGGGAACAAACAACATGCATTTGTTGTTGTTCTCATGCAAAAAATTTATCCACGCAAGCTATCAAATAAGATGCAAAAGGTGGCTCGGAGGTCGGATGAGTGTGGCGGTGCCCTCCATCGTGTCTGGCTAGGCCAAGAAATTGATGCAGGCTACCAAACACTTCCTATGTGAACTGTGTCCTTTATTTACTTAGTATAAAATTGTTCCGGATTAAAAAAATGAACCGTCAACCAAAGAATCCGGCATATGTCTCTCTAAAAAAAAGAATCCGGTATATGCGGGCTTTAGATTTTGCGAGTTTTTTTGAAAACTTTTTTACTGTTTCACGATCGAGTTAGATCTAATTGATCGCAGGAAAGGGTACACCTGGTCTCATGACAGGGGGAACAGTCCATTGACCTTAGTGGGACGGACGATGCATCATGAGATCTGCTGCCTAGTGCTATGCACTAGTATGAATTCAGCCAGTACTACTACCACTCTATTTGTTGCAATATAATTATCCAATTTGATTAGTACGGCATAAACGTACATAGAAGTCTGTGTTGACCGAGAGTTTCAACCAAGCAAAAATTGGTCAAACAAGAGAAGCTTGCTTAAGCATCATTAAACAAGCATGCTGTAGTTAATGTGGACCATGCATGTAGGTGAGCGTGTACGTACGTATTACTCCGCTGTCAACGCAGCACACCGAGTATCGCGCTTGCACCACAGAAACAAGTGCGTGCATCGGGCTAGCTAGATCACTACGAGATTTATATTACTAATCAACAATTAGTAGTCCGAGGCTCAAGTACAAGTCAGAAATCCACAACACGCAGTGTGCGTAGCTAAGCTAGTGTGAGCTCTTGGCGAGGAGTGTTATTAGCTCCTCACTCTCTTTAGCATCAAGAGTCTTCGTCTTGCCTCCTCTCGATCGGGCCGCAAAATCCTGGGGAGGAGGACTATATAGCGTAGCTAGTATACTAGCTAGGCTCCGGCTTGCACACGCTGGCGTGGTGGCAAGCTCGATCGTAGAGCTCTCTCGTGGTGAGCCACACGAAATGTATATTCGACCATCATCTCTTTGATCCAAATTTATTTAGAATTAATGTCGCCTTGCTTTGATGCTTTGCTTGCACTTCACTTCATCAACGATCTTATTCCTCTTTGCTGCTTCGTGTGTTCTTTGCATGACTTTCCAGCTTGTCCAATCTGCACGGAAGGGCGGCGGTGCACGGTCGCGACGGGGCGTGTGGCTGATGAAAGGGGCACCGCCGGAACAGAAGACCTCAAGCGCGGCCCCGCCGCTGCGACTCGTCGTCGTGCTGGTGGTTGTGGTATGGATCTCCTTGCTCTACTACCAGTTCCCGATGCTGGCCGGCGGCGGCGGGGCGCCGCTGGTAACCGTTGGCCGGAGCGACAGCGCCGACGACCCTTGCCGGGGACGTTACATCTACGTGCACGACCTGCCGCCGCGCTTCAACGCCGACATCCTCCGCGACTGCCGCAAGACCAAGGACCACTGGCCGGACATGTGCGGCTTCGTCGGCAACGCCGGCCTGGGGCGCCCGCTCGCCGACCCGCTCGACAAGGTGTTCACCGGCGAGAACGGGTGGTACGGCACGCACCAGTTCGCGCTCGACGCCATCTTCCACAACCGGATGAAGCAGTACGGCTGCCTCACCAACAAATCCTCCCTCGCCGACGCCATCTTCGTACCCTTCTACGCCGGCTTCGACTTCGTCCGCTACCACTGGGGCTACGACAACGCCACCAAGGACGCCGCGTCGGTGGATCTGACCCAGTGGCTCATGCGGCGGCCCGAATGGAAGCGCGCGGGAGGCCGCGACCACTTCCTCGTCGCCGGCAGGACGGGGTGGGACTTCCGTCGGAGCACCAACATCGATCCCAACTGGGGCACTGACCTCCTCGTCATGCCGGGCGGCCGGGAGATGTCGGTGCTCGTGCTGGAATCATCTCTCGTGCACGAGCGGGAGTACTCTGTGCCGTACCCGACATACTTCCACCCGAGGTCGGACGCCGAGGTGCGCCGGTGGCAGGACAGGGTGCGCGGCCTGGAGCGGCGGTGGCTCATGGCGTTCGTAGGCGCGCCGCGGCCGGACAACCCCAAGAACATCCGGGAGCGGATCATGGCGCAGTGCGAGTCCACCGACGGCTGCGCCCAGCTGGGCTGCGCGCTCGGCACCAGCCAGTGCCACTCCCCCTACAAGATCATGCGGCTGTTCCAGACGGCCACTTTCTGCCTGCAGCCCCCCGGCGACTCGTACACGCGGCGGTCGGTGTTCGACTCCATGGTCGCTGGCTGCATCCCGGTGTTCTTCCACCGGATGTCGGCGTACCTGCAGTACAAGTGGTACCTCCCTGAGGACCACGCCAAGTACTCGGTGTTCATCACGGAGGAGGACGTGCGGACGGGCAACCTGAGCATCGAGGCAGCGCTCCGAGAGATCCCGCCGGAGAGAGTGGAGCGGATGCGGGAGGAGGTCATCAGGCTCATCCCCACGGTATTGTACGCAGATCCGAGGTCCAAGCTGGAGACGGTGAGGGACGCGTTCGACATTGCCGTCGAGGGCATCATCGGCAAAGTAGCCGGGGACCGGAGGGTCGGAGCGGCGGCCGTCGATCATATCGATACCACGTCGGCCACCGATAACCACAACTTGTCGCCATGGCAAGGTTTAGGTTCCAGGCGGAGAAAATAGGGTACTAGCTATCTCTTGATAGGTTTAGAACTAGTAGTTATTTTTCAATCGACATTAAAATAGTCCTTATGTAGAAACATTCCTATTCCTTGTATTTACTAGTCTTAGAATTTAGATAAAATGGTTTATTAACACTGACTTATAAATAGTTGTTTCTCAAGCCACTACGGGAACCGAAGCTATGCCGACGGCCAAATATTGAGCCGTCGACGTATCTACACGAAGGCCAATGGCTGAAGCCGCCAGCGTATTTTAAGCTAGGTCGATGGCCGTCGTTAACGTATCTAAACCGTCGGCGTAGCGGAAGCTTCGCCAAGGGCCGCCGTTGGCGTTTCACCCATCCACGTGACTCTGGAGAGCCCACCGCCGGGCTGTCGGCGTATCAATTTTCTGGAGAGCCCACCGCCGGGCTGTCGGCGTATCAATTTTCCTTGTTTTCTTCAACTAGTTCCAACTGTTTCTATCGTATAGAATAAATTAGTATAGAGGTTTTAAATCTATGAAGAAACATCATATTGTGAGTGTAAAATTATTTTTTGTAAAAAATCATGAGCATCAAATCATGTACCTGTAGTTCAAACTGGACCCACTTTATGTCGTCTTGGCAGGAATTTTGTATTTTTCACCAGGGTGGACGGAAAGGTTTGAGCTCTCCCGATTGGGACATTATCCATGTAAGATGGTCTAATATTTTTTTAAAAAATGGGGTGATAGCATTTTGAATTAGCCCTTTGGTGGTTGCTTCATAAAACCCGTTTCTGGCAGTTGAAAAATGAAAAATGGCTTTTCCGTACGACGAAAAGAAAAACTTCCTCCTGCAACATTGTTCGTCATCCCAAGATACACATTCGTGCATAATATAGGCACATTATCACAAATAATTCCGTGATTATGGCCATAACATTGGTCATTTGACTCGAAAGCTATGAAACCTCGAACATGGTAGATCATTTTGAGAAGGTTATTTAGATATGCAATCAATATACCAAGTTTGGTAATTTTCTTGCAACTATGTCACATAATATGACACCACGTGAAGTTTTTATATTGTTCGGACCGTTTTTAAATTTCTTATGCCCGTTTCAAACTATGGTCAAAACGGCGGGCATGAAGGTTCTTACCAAGGGGATGAGCCTCGCTAAACTTGCATTGGATATCTAAAGAAACATCATACTGCGAGTGTAAAAATTACTTTTGCAAAAAATCATGAGCATCAGATCATTTAACTATAGTTCAAACCGGACCCACTTCGTCATCCCAAGATCATGAGCATCAGATCATGCAACTTTGTTCGTCATCCCAAGATACACATTCGTGCACAATATAGGCACATTATCACAAATAATTCCGTGATTCTGGCCATAACATTGGTCATTTGACTCGAAAGCTATGAAACCTCGAACATGGTAGATCATTTTGAGAAGGTTATTTAGATATGCAATCAATATACCAAGTTTGGTAATTTTCTTGCAACTATGTCACATAATATGACACCACGTGAAGTTTTTATATTGTTCGGACCGTTTTTAAATTTCTTATGCCCGTTTCAAACTATGGTCAAAACGGCGGGCATGAAGGTTCTTACCAAGGGGATGAGCCTCGCTAAACTTGCATTGGATATCTAAAGAAACATCATCTGCGAGTGTAAAATTACTTTTGCAAAAAATCATGAGCATCAGATCATGTAACTATAGTTCAAACCGGACCCACTTCCTACCGATTCTGCAGGAATTTGTCTTTTTCACTAGGGTGGACGAAAAGGTTTAAGCTTCCTCAGTTAGAACATTGTCCATATAAGATGGTCTAGTATTTTTGAAAAAATGGGATGGTAGCATTTTGAATTAGCCTTTTGGTGGTTGGTTCACAAAACGTCCCGTTTCTGGCCCTCAAAAAATAAAAAATAAATTTTTCGTGCGATGAAAAGTAAAACTTCCTCCTTTAACATTGTTCGTCATCCAAGATGCACATTCGTGCATAATATGAGCACATTATCACAAACTATGCGGTGATTCTCGCCATAACATTGGTCATTTGGCGTGGAAGCCATGAAACCTCGGACATGATAGCTCATTTTGAGAAGGTTTTTTAAGATGCGATCAATATACCAAGTTTCGTATATATACGATTGCGACGACCTGGCTTCCCGATCCCTTCGAGAGTGTGGAAGTAGACCTTGACTTGGAATCTCCAGCAACTGACGTCTGCTATTGCATTGTCTCTTGCGCGAGGAGTCATGTCATGAGGAGGATGCAAAGAGGAGGAGTAGAACTCTCAACTTGTGGCTTTGGTGTGTCCTCCTCCTCTAAAGGGGGCTCTTTATATAGGGGGCGGGGGGCCCGCCCCTCCCCCAACGTACCAAGCGGCGACCAAGGGGGGAGGGAGCAGCCCTAGGGTGCCCCAAACCCTAATCCTAGCCACCGTCCAAGGGGGGCAGCCCTAGGCGCCCCAAACCCTAGGCGCATGGCCCTCCCACTTGTGGTTTCCCTCATGTATTATTTTTCCTAGGAAGTTTGGCCCATTAGTGGAATACCCTTTCAAATTAGATTTTAATATTATATTTAATATTAATTACATTAATTAATATGTAAGTACATATTACAAAATCCGATTTGACCCAAAACACGTCTCAGTTCCCCTTCGATTTCCTCTGAATGACTTCGGAACTTCCCAAAACGATTTCGGTTCTCTCACAGAACTTTTCCGATTTACTTTTCTTTCTCTGAACAACTTCATATCTCTCTCCGTTGAAAAATTCTAGCTTTCTCTTTCTCGACTGTGATTCCAACTTCCAGATGGTCTCTAGCTCATCTTACCCTTAAGTGTATCTCCACATGGCCCGTGAATGGCATAGATATGATCTCTATCAATGATCAACAATAGGACCGGGATGCCCATATTGAACCCTGTATATTCCATGATGACGATGTCATTTGAACTGTAAACGTCAAGTCCAATTCCCTTTTTTTATACGACTTGTCCGAGATCCGACCACTTGGTATTGCATACCTTGTTCAATTTCGTTACTGACAAGTACTGTTTCACTTGTTACCGTGATATTACATCCCCGTGACCTAGTCACATGTTGCAACATTATTGATGTAATCTCACCAAGTCGGCCTTATGTATCTTACCCGTCACTAGGTGAACAAATCTTGGTCTTCATGCATATGACTCAACCTGTTTCTCCGGAATACCCAACGTACACCTTTATAATCACCATTTCACTGAGTGAAGTTTGACGCAGTTGAAGCAGCCTCGGGAGACAGTGATTAGTATGATCTCACGGTCTAAGGAGAATAAAACTTCGTTTCTAACTATTGCAACGATTAACCTCGTGACTTGATCGTGTCACAATATTTGGGTGATCTCCATCACATCATTCGTCAATGATATGACCTTGTTTTCAATTGTCAATAGCACCCATGATCAGGAAATATTGATCATCGATTGACCAACGAACTAGTATGAATAGAGGCTACTAGAGACTTCTGTTTTGTATCAACCTGTAGTAATGTTTACACTTGATATAGTTATAGTATAATATGAAATTACGAACTTATTGGGATATGAAAATAATAACTATTTATTATTTGCCTCTAGGGCATATTCCCTTCAATTTTTAATAGGCAACAAGAAGTAAACTAAGAGTAATAAATAAACTAAAACAAAAAATAAAAATAACTAGCAAGGTATGTAATAATCTCACCATGGTAGCGAGAATTGGTTCTCTGGCAACATCGCTAGAAAAAGGGTTAATAACTTCGATCGGGATTACATATTGTAGTATATTTTCTTTTTCCCTAATAGACCTGAGTTTATTGAATCGTTGGGAAGCCTTCGCTTGGTGTAAGATTACTTTAAACAAGATCCCGTCAACTCATAGTATTTTTGCTTACTAGACCCTTCATGTTTACTCTTTGTGGTTTGTATCGATGGATGAAGATAGACCAGGGCTAAGGATTCACCTGCAGTTGTGCACATATGTTAGGGATAAAGATAAACTTAATTATATCGTTCATGGGTTGTGATCTAATATTGATAAAGATTCTAGAAAGTACGTCCGTAACTACTATAGTATTTGTCAGCAATGCCTACTATAGACTTTTGTCCAACCTCTATAGCACTATCGCATGGGGTTACGCAGTTATTAGGTACAAAAGCCAAAACTTTATAATCAATGATGTTACCGTTACTCCCAAATATATCTCTAAACAACTACTATACTCCTTTGTTGTCCTTTGGGTTTCACGCGTAGAAGCCGATCACCATCTCACCTTAAGGGGTTCCCCCCATAAACTGTGTTCCGAGGGTCAAAGAGCACCGCTAATAATGAAGTATGTCATTGTCACCCCATGGAGAGAACTATGGCAAATGTTGCGAAGTAGTGATAGCGAGGCACACAAACATATTCACCCCATCCTTCTTGATCATTGCCATCACCAGCACCTAGCAGTCTTGATGACCCACAAGTATAGGGGATGTAATAGTCTTCAAGGGTAGTATAACCCAATTTATTGATTCGACACAAGGGGAGCCAAAGAATACTTGCAAGTCTTAACAACTGAGTTGTTAATTCAGCTGCACCTAGAAATAGTCTTGCTCACAGTAATTTATCAGTAGCAATAGTTTTGTCGTAGCAATAGCAAAGTAACAGCAACGGTAAAACAAAAACAATAGTAACAGTGGTAGCAAACAGTAGTATATGAGTCACGGTGAACATAGGGATGGATGGGCCAGGCGTTGCATGGACAAGTCTAAACATGTAACTCAAGATATAGGGCATTTGCAGATAAATAAGATAAAGCATCCAAGTACTAAACAACCATAGGAATGTGCTCCATATATAGTCATACGTGCCTTAATGAGAGCGGCACAACATATTTTGTCCCTTGACCGTTGTTGTGGGGCCTCAAGGAATCTCGGCAATTAAGGTACTCCTTTAAATAGAGCACCGAGCAAAGCATTAACACTCCGTGAACACATGTGATCCTCACATCACATCCCCTCCGCTGTCCCAATTTCTATCACTTTGGGGCCTTTGGATGCGGACAATGATATGTGTATACAACTTGCGATAAGATCACAAACAATACTATCATCATGAATCAATAATAAGTTCGGATGCGAGATTATGGCACTCGGGCCCTAGTGACAAGCATTAAGAACAACAAGTTGCAACAAAGTCAAATAGCACTAATAGAGATACTAGGCACCATGCCCTAACAATATTATTCGATTACATGATAGAACTCATCCAATCCCTACCATCCCCATAGCCTACAACGGGGGATTACTCACTTATGGATGAGGGAAACATGGATGGTTGATGGAGAGGTGTTGGTGATGATGATGGCGATGATCCTCTCCAAATTCTCCGTCCCGGCAGGGTGCCAGAACGGAGTCTCTGGTTCCGAATCGCGTTTTCTGGTGGTGGCGGTGCATCGGAACTCTTTCTGGACAAATGTCGACCCCCATTGAGTTTTTAGGTCAGAAGGCAACTTATAGGCGAAGAGGGAGGCCGAGGGTGCCTAAGGCCACCCCAGGCGTGGCTAGGCCTGGCCCATGCGGCTAGGGGTGTGGGACCCTCAGGCCTCCACTCCGTCTCGTATTCTGGCTCTGTGAATCTTCTGGTGAAACAGGATTTTTGGCATATTTTCTAGGATTTTTCCTGATAGTTGATTTTCTGCACAAAAACTAGACACCAAGGTAATTCTTGAAACAAAGCATCGGTCCATGTTAGTTGTATCCAAATCACGAAGTATAGAGGAGAGCGATAGCAAAGTGTTGGGAAAGTAGATACGTTTTGGACGTATCAACTCCCCCAAAGCTTAGATTATTGCTTGTCCTCAAGCAATTCAGTTCAAAACTGAGTGCGATAAAAGACTTTCACGAACACAATTGCTTCATATGATGTAAATATTCTCAGCACAGGAGTAGATACTTAGACAATTCATAATAATGAGTATGCAACTAAGTCTACTCAATAGTCATTGCAAGCTATCAAGAAATTCCAACTCAATAATAATAAGTAGCATGAAACATAAACATAAGCAACATTGCAATGCTCATAAAAAGGTATGATAGAGTGGTATCTCGCTTTCCTTTGTTTGTAGAGCACAAAATAAATGCCAAGGCACCTCTAAAGTTCAAGTGAAGACTAGAAGTAAAGATATCAGAGATACAAGCATCAAAGTCATGACATAATTAACCAAGTTTTGAGACAAGCACATTACACTAAGAATGACAACTATGCTCTCAAGAAGGTGCTCATAGAATAAGTGGTAACTCAACAAGGAAATGAAAAAGGTTTTGAAAAGTTTGAAAGGCTTCCAAATCTTTGAAAGTATGGTACTCATTAGCTTTGAGCTTTCATTGCCCCTATCATAGGCATCTTTACATGGTTAAGGTGAAAGTGAGGTCCAATATGAGTTATATGCTTGACAGACCATAAAATGGAAATCTCATGTCCCTTGAGTACGAGGGCCGCTCCTCATGCTACTCAACTTTAGTTACCGGTAAGTTCTTGTCATAGTAAATACATGCTTATCATAGAGAACCGCCAACGGGGTACCCCTTGCACATGATACATGAGCTATCCCATATCAAAATGACAAGGCAAGCAGACAATGAGCATATCATCAGTCTCTTATTTACCATGGGAAAATGGTGCTTTTTTCTCTCTTTTCTCTTTTCAATATTTCTCTTTTTTTTATAAGAAGAAAGCTTCATAGATTGCTCATTATGGTTATGCTGCAAGTTTCCACCATGATTAGGCATGTCTTAGGAAAGCGGCCCATGCGTTTCTCTAACACATTGATGGCATGATCAACGCCTCGTTGGGAAACCCCAAGAGCAAGATATGATGAGCACAGCATCAAGATTTCCCTCAGTAATAAACCGATGTTATCGAACCAGTAGGAGGAAGGAAACGACTCAAAGGTGTTGCTAACAGCGTGGAGACTGCACAACACAAACTTAAGACTTTGCCCCAACGAACAACGAGGCGCCAATCTCAACGGTTTCTTTGTAACAAAGGATTAAGCGTATGGTGTGGAAGATGGTGGTTTGCAACAAGTAAACAATAATAGTGGAATATGTATCAATGGTAAATATTGGACCGGGGTCCATAGTTCACTAGAGGTGTTCTCCTTAGATAAACAAATATGGCATATCTTTGGGTAAACAAATTACATCGGAAAATTAGCAGATGAGCAAGGCATACCAATGCAATACTAGACATCAAGATCCCATGAGATTCGATTGGGTAATAGAACAAGATACATAGACCGTCATCCAAGCGCATCTATGACTAGAAGTCCACCTTTGGGTTATCATCTGAACCCCCACCAGTATTAAGTTGCAAGCAACAGACAACTGCTTTAAGCAAAGAGTGTAAGGTAAACAATCCACTTGTTCCATGAACAAGTGACCATTGTTTTCTCCCTAGTGGCAACAACACATCTATAACCTTAGAGATTTCTGTCACTTCCCTTAGATTAAATAGAGTCATGAACCCACTATCGAGCATAAATACCCCCTCCTGGAGTCACTAGCAACTACTTGGCCAAGATAGCTAATAACAACGGAGAGCATGGAAGATCACAAATAGCAAAGACATGATAGAATCAATAAGACAAAACCATTAATCAATCTGACATAGTAATATCAATATCCATCGGATCCCTGCAAACACAACATGCATGATTACAAATAGATGAGATCTTGATCATGAACGGATCTCACAAGATCTAGACATGAAAGCGCAAAGGAGGAGATACAACCAGCTAGATACTACATGGACCCGTAGTCAAGGTGGAACTACTCACGCTTCATACGGTGGCATGATGAAGAAGAAGGACTCCGGGATGATATCCCCTCTGGTAGGGTGCCGGGAAGAGCTTCAGATCCCCCCGATCTAGGGACAATGGTGGCAGCGGCTACAGACGGTTTCGTGGAATATTGATCGGGTACTTAGGGTTTAAACATGGAGGGTGTCTTATAGGCGAAGAGGCAAGGCAGGAGGGCGGCCAGGGGGCCCACACCCTACCTAGGCATGGCCTAGGGTGGGCCCGCGCCTCGGGGGTACGGCCGCCTGTGGCTCCCCTCCGTCTCTTCTCTGGACTCCGTGTTCTCCTCGGTGAAATATTAACTTTGGCTTTTGTCCGTCACCCGAGAATATTCCCTTACTAGCTTTTGGAACCAAAACAACGGAAAAGTAAAGCGGCATCATGCATATTGTTAATAGGTTAGTACCAGGAAACATATAAAAACACCTCGAAGTATGGATAAAGCAAAGCAAAGTAGATACTAAACAAGCATGGAACATAAAAAATTATAGATATATTTCCGACGTATCACATATACATAACTCCATGGACTTACAAGCTCCTTTTATTTCACACCGGCGACATCCATAAACAAAAGAGCATGATATCAACTGGGTATAATATTTATAGGTGTTGAAAGCGTTCCCGTGACAAAGACAGTTACGCTAACTCGACCTATAATTTGCAAGCATATAACTTTCATGGACAATCACAATGGTTCAGGTTTATTAAGTGCGAGAAATAAAGTGTGCCATCAATTTCGTGAGAGCTTTACTAACTAATTTTCTCATAACAAGCAAACATTTTATTTGGAAGAAAACAAGTCATAATGAATATGCACGGAATAGCAAATTATGTTAGTAGGTAGGTATGGTGGACACTTCTGACAATATTGGTTTTGGGGAGTTGGAAACACGAGTAGAGCTCATACTCGGCAAGTGAAGGCTAGAAATAGAGAGGGAGCGACAAACGAGAGAGCAATAATTGTCATAATCATGCTTGCAACAAAACATGACTAATTATGGCATGAAAGTGATATAAGAACTCTGAGGCAAAATAAATCATCGAGGCTTACTGACTATTGTTTAGTCATATGCATGCGTGAGCATGTGCCAAGTCGATCCACATGAAGCATTCAAAGGAGGATACCACAATATCATACCAAGTTATGAATAGAACAATGCAAGCAAACATTCATATGACATGCTACAAACTATTATCAAGCTGGAGCTAATCGTAAGAAAGCCAGAACTACTAAGCATCCATAAAAAACATACACCTTACATGAATAGACTAAGCATGCCCACAATGATGAGTATATGTACAAAAATGAAAACAGATAGAGTTCGTTACCAGCCTCTTACCACACCTCAAGTTGTCTTAGTCTTTATTATTGCTCTTCACTTGTGTGGCTTGAATAATAATATGAAACCAAACTCCACTGAGGATTTCTGAACCCTGCAAAGAAATTCACAAAACCAAAGAAGAACAACAAATATTTTTGGTGTTTTTGATTTTTAAAGCAGGCACACAAAGCAAAAACAAACAAAGAAAAATCTTTTTGATTTTTTCTTAAGGCATACCAAAGATAAAAAGGAAATAAACAAACCAAGAGAAACAACAAAAATATTTTTGGTCTTTTTGTGTTTTGAGAAAGCAGAAACAAAAACCAAAAAGAAAGCGAAACATGGATATACAAAGAACCGGCGAAACATGATATATAGATGAGTGTGATGTCGGTATACCTCCCCCCAAGCTTAGGCTTTTGGCCTAAGTGGGGCTTAATAATGTGGTAGTAACCCCAAGCTGGTGGGTTATCATAGGAATGATCAAAATCAGGCCCTCGGGATGAAGAAGAAGACGTGCTCCAATCATAGGAGGGATGCTGGTATGAAGACTCCCCCATGTTGGAGGGCTGAACCGAATCATCTTCGACATCCTCTCCAACATTCTCCTCTTGATGAGAGAGATCCGCCACGTATGTGTCAAACTCTTCCTCCGTGAGCGACCATCCTTGCCTGCTATCAAAATTAAACAAAGCAGGTGCAGGCAAATAGACTACTTTCTCAGTCCTACCCCCTCTCCAACCACGCTTGACAAAGGATATCTCATACGGTAAATCTCTCATAGTAGCCCAAGAAGGAACAAAATTATGCTGAACCATGGAATTGAGATCAAGTCTCTCTATGGGGAACCTATAATCTGAATGGTGAGGCTCTAAACCATGAAAAACTAATAGATGAGACACAATGAGACCTCCACAAATTCCACCCTTCTCGCGGTTGGTGGTAAGACGGTAAGCTATCAAATCACCCATGTTATAAGATCTATCCCTATTCAAAGCAGCTGATATAAAAGCTAGATCAAATGAAGATAACTTTCTATCAGTCTTTATAGCAAGAACACACTTGGTAATGAAATAGGTAAAATATCTAATGGATGGGGACTGAATGTTTCGAATTTTACCACTTTCCTTTGAGAAGTCGCAACCTTGGAAAATTTTAGCATAGAAATCCATAAGTGACTTAGGCCTCTCCTTGATCTTCTCACAAGATCCCTAATGCGGCACTCTAATAGCTGCACAAAAATCAGCAAAGGCAGGTCATGACTATATTGTAGATTTTATAATGGACCACGGGTTATCTGAGGACCAAATAAGCCGGAAGTCTGCATCACACCCATGTCTAGCTTAGCATAATGATATGGTTCCTCTTCAACAAAGTGTTCCAACCCTGCATTAGTAATCATAGTTTGGAAATCCTGGAAGATTCACGCTGCTCTCATAAATTCAGGGCAAGGATATATGGAAGGGAAGACTTCTTCCTCACGATGGACTTTCATTGGCTCAGGTACCATCAAATCACGTTGATTCAGTTGGTATGCACTCATCTTCCTTTCTGGATTTTTTAGACAAACATCAAACCAAGTGATTTCCAAGTTGATAAATGATGAGAAACTACTATGGGAACTTGCTAGAGGGCTAAAGATGCATAAAAATGAAATCTCTAAGCATAGAACAAGCATGCAAGCTCACATAACCTCACACCCATAGCAGCAAAATACTCAAGATACAATCTACCAATCAAAAATCTAATTGGACAAGCGGAGGAGGAACATACCAAGGAGCAATCCCTCCAAAAATCAGCAGCAAAGATGGGCTGAGCAAGGAGATCGAAAATCGGAGCAAGAACAGGAACTCAAGATTGAGAAAGTTTTAGGTGTTTTCGGAGAGAAAGAAGTGGCTGGAAGGAGACAACTTGGAGGGCCACAGGTGGGCCCCACACAGGCCAGGCGCGCCTTGGGGCTGGCCGTGCCACCAGGGGGTGTGCTGGCCTGGTGGGTCCCCCTAGGACACTCTAGGTGTCCCTCTGCCCCTTTTTTCGAGGAAAAATTTAATATGAATTTTTTGGATTTTTTGGGAAACTTTATTTTTGGCCAATTTTTAGGGTATGAAACAGAAAAAGATTTTTTAAGAATAAGCAAAAGCAAACCAAAACCAAAACTACAGAAGTTCTAAGAAACTCTAACAAGCAAACAACTAGCAAAACTAAAGCTAACAAGAGGAAGAGCAAAGACTAGGAAGGAGAAAAATAAAAGTGAGCAAGTATAACCACTGTGAAAGCATTGTTTTGTTCATTAAAATCCCTTTGTTAACAAGGTTGATCAAGTCTTGTTTCCAAAACAATCTTATATGAAGAAAAACTTTGCATTCCACAAAGTGATTATGTTACCTCAAACTTGATAGCAATAGTCCTAATCATAATAGTTTCAAAACTTTCTTGTGGAATGGGACAATATATTTCTCCAACTTCGATTCTCTCAATATTTTCAATGGAATTCATGCAATAGCTCTTATCAATCTTCTTGGGAAATAGGCAGTATGCTATTTGTCATTAATATTAAAAGTTACTTTTCCTTGATTACAATTGATGACAGACTTGCGATATTAAGAAAAGGTCTCCCAAGAATAATAGACATATTATCATCTTCAGGCATCTCAAGCACAACAAAATCAGTTAAAACCAAGGAATTATGAGGTACTTGAACAGGAACATCCTCATATATACCAACAGGAATAGTAGTTGACTTATTAGCCATTTGCAAAGATATATCAGTTGGTATCAACTTTTCTAACTGGAGTCTCTTATAGAGAGAAAAAGGCATAACACTAACTCCATCTCCCAAATCACATAAAGCAGTTCTAACATAATTATTCCCAATAGATCAAGGAATAGTTGGTATACCTGGATCACCAAGTTTCTTTGGAACCTTACCATTGAAGGAATAATTAGCAAGCAAAGTAGAAATTTCCTCATTAGGAATCTTCCTTTTATTAGAGATAATATCCTTCATATACTTTGAATAAGGAGGCAACTTAATAGCATCAGTCAAAGGAATTTGCAAAAATAAAGGTTTCATCCACTCACAGAACTTGTTATAGTGTTCTTCCTCCTTTTACTTGTGTTTATTTTTGGGAAAAGGCATAGGTTTCTGCACCCAAGGTTCTCTCTCTCTACCATGTTTATTAGCTATAAAATCTTCCTTAGCGCACCTAGTGTTCTTACTGTGCTTCTCAGGTTCTTCCTCAACTTCCTCCTTATCGGGAGCATCATTTTTATCATTACCACTCTTAGTTTCAGCATCAGAGACAAATATACTATTAGGGTCTGTAGCAGGTTCAGGTGGTTCCTCAACTATTTTGTGTTTCTTTTTCTTTCTCTTATGAGGACTACCACTATTTTCAGCTTGTTGAGAATCTGCTCAATTCTTTTAGGATGTCCTTCGGGATATAAAGGATCTTGAGTGGCTATACCACTCCTAGTTCTAATTCCATAAGCATGTTTATCTCTTGAAGCATTAACTAGCATATATTTTTGTACCTTAGCAAGTTCATCAATTTGAGTTTGAACCATTTGAAAGTGTTTACAAAGCATTTTAACATCATTAGCAGTTCTTTCCACGATATCTTTCAACTCATTAATAGCTCTAGAGTTTTACAATAAATGATTACGAACTTGTTTATTAAAATTACCTTGTTTAACAATAAAAATGTCAAGTTCCTCTAAGCATTGATCAGGAGGCTTACCATAGGGAATATCACCTTCATCAAAGTGTTGGAGAGAGTGGACCTCAATAGTGGATGAGTGGGGAATTGGCTTACATAATTCTTCTATAGGAGGTAGATTCTTCACATCTTCAACTCTAATACCTTTCTCCTTAATACATTTCTTAGCTTCTTTCATCACTTCATTATTTAATGCAATCACTCCCCTCTTCTTTGGTGTTGGTGTTGGAACTAGTTCAGGCACAATTGGTTCAGGAGTAGTAGGCTCAGGTGTATTTAACTCAGTTGAAGTCCAATCATCATAATTCTTGCTGATTTTATCCTTTAATTCTTTATCATCGTGAGTAGTTATTTTCCTAAAAACACAATCAGCAAAACTATCTAGGTATGTCCTAGAATCATCAGTTAGTCTATTATAATAAATATCAAGAAGCTCATTTTTTAGGTAATGGAGATCCAGGATGTGCATGAATCAATGCACAGAACCTTGTCCATGACTCAGGCAATTTCTCTTCTTCTCCCTGTTTAAAATCAAAAAGTTTCTGCAAAGCAGCATGTCTAGCACTAGGAGGAAAATATTTATGAAATAAAGAAGCAATCAAGCAATCAGGGCTATCAATGGATCCAGGAGGTAATCTATTATACCAAGCTTTAGCTTCTCCTTTTAGTGAAAATGGGGAGATCTTAGTAACAAAGTACTTGCGCATCTTAAAGTCATCAGAGAATAAGGCACTCATAGTGGAAATCTCATTCATATGTGCCACAACACTCTCATTCTCAGTCCCACAAAAAGGTTCTTTCTCAACAATGTCTATATACGGTAAATCAAGAGAAAATTCATAATCTTCATCTTTAATATCTATGGGAGAGGTAGCAAACTTAGCATCAGAAGACAGTTTAGGAATAATGGTATGTCTCTCAAGGATAATCCTAATAGCACTAGCACCATGTGTGTTTTGGTACTCTTCAATAAATTCATCAATCATTTCAATGTAACCATCACTAATATCACATCTCTCTCTAGATCCAGGTGAGCTAACTGGTGTAACAGTGTCTTCACTAGGAGTTTTAGTGTTTCCCAAAATAGTTCTAGCAATAGTAGCATCTAGGAAAGGACCTAGTGAACCAATTGCATCAAGCACAGTAGAAGTAACATCATGAGTATCAGAAGCAATTTCAGATTCAGCAGTAGTAGCAGTGTGTGTAGCATGTGTATGTGGTGGTGGTGTGACAAGCTTACTTATAAGTGAATTAAGAGCAGCAGAGGTGTTTAGGACTGTACCTCTTCTTGTAGTGTATGGTAAAATATGGAACTTTCCATCACGAGACTTCCCCATGATGAAACGAATAACAGTGAACAATAATAGAGCCAAGTGAACTTACAAATAAAGCTATGCTCCCGGCAACAACGCCGAAAATAGTCTTGATGACCCACAAATATAGGGGATCGCAATAGTATTCGAGGGTAGTATAACCCAATCTATTGATTCGACACAAGGAGCCAAACAATACTTGCAAGTGATGGCTGCGTTAACATGGGGCACGCCGTTGAAACCCCAAGAGCAAGGTGTGAAGTAGCAATGACAAGTTTTCCTCGATGAAACCGAGGTTATCGAACGATGGGAGGAAGGAAATGTCACCACGGTGTTGCTAGCAACGGAGACTGCACAACACAAACTCAAGACTTTGCCCCAACGAATCGGTGAGGTTGTCAAGTTCACCGGTTTGTAACAAAGGATTAAGCGTATGGTGTGGAAGGTAATGTTTTGCAGCAAGTAAACAAGTATGATGGAGGATGTATCAATGGTAAATATTGGACCAGGGTCCATAGTTCGCTAGAGGTGCTCTCCTTAGATAAACAACATGGCATGAAGGGTAAACAAATTACAATGGGCAATTGGCAGGCCGAGCAAGGCATAATAATGCAATTACTAGTCAGAAAAATCCTATGAGATTCGATTGGGCAATACACCAAGATACATAGACCGCCATCCAACTGCATCTATGACTAGAAGTCCACCTTCAGGTTATCATCCGAACCCCCTCCAGTATTAAGTTGCAAGCAACAAACAACTGCTTTAAGCAAAGTGTGTAAGGTAAACAGTCCACATGTTCCATGAACAAGAGGGCGTTGTTTTCTCCCTAGTAGCAACAACACATCTATAATCGAAGAGATTATTGTCACTTCCCTTTGAAACTAGAGGCATGAACCCACTATCGAGCATAAATACTCCCTCTTGGAGTCACTAGCAACTAATTGGCCAAGATAGCTACTAACAACGAAGAGCATGCAAGATCACAAACAACACATACATGATAGAATCATAAAGACAAAACCATTAATCAAACCAACATAATAATCTCAATATCAATCGAATCCCCACAAACACAACATGCATTATTACAAATAGATTAGATCTTGATCATGAGCAGACTCACAAGATCTATACATGAAAACTCAATGGAGGAGATACAACCATCTAGCTACTACATGGACCCATAGTCCAAGGTGGAACTACTCACGCATCATACGGAGAGAAGGCCTCGGATGATCTCCTCCCAGGTGCTTGGGAAGAACCAGATCCCCGGTCTAGGGAAGATGGTGGCGTGGCTATAGGCGGTTTAAGAGATTTGATCGGGTCCTTAGCTGCATCGGGGCTTCTTATAGGCAAAGGGGAGGCAGAGAGGCGACCGGTGGGTCAGCCCTACCCGGTGAGCCTACCAGCCGCTTAGGGGGGGTTTGGCCGCCCTGGCAAGCTTCCTCGTATCCCCTCTGGACTCCTTTTCCCCCATGGAAAGTAATTGACTTTGACGTTTGTCCCGTCCAATTCTGAGAATATTTCTTTACTAACTTTTCTGAAACCAAAAATAGCATAAAACAAGCAACTGGCACTGCGGCAACTTGTTAATAGGTTAGTACCAGAAAACATGTAAAAAGCACCTCAAAGTGTAGACAAAGCAAATCAAAGTAGATATTAACAAGCATGGAACATCAAAAATTATAGATACGTCTCCGACGTAACAACATGACACGAATACACTTATTTTGTCAATAGTTGGTAGCGGCCTCTAGTAAGACGTGCCAACTCCTGAACGCATACAAAGATCATATTGGACGAACTATCACAAGGTTTAGTACATGTCTTTCCCTTTACCTCACGATATTTGGTCTAGCTCCAAGCTGACCTCCATTTCTCGATACTATGATTCAGAATCCCTTTCTTAGGTTAACTCTTAAGCTTATGTAGCACGGCCATGCATTTCTGGATCCGATCACTCGAGGGGCCTAGAGATATCTCTCTCAAGTAGATAGGGGCAAATCCCATCTTGATTGACCATGCCTTGCAGCATGCTTCAGGACAAACATGAAAACTACCTTTATAACTACCCAGTTACAGAGTAGAATTTGATAGCCCCAAAGTAGGTCATTCCACATCTCAAGTACATGCGACAATTTCAGGTCTAAGGAAAAAACGTACACGATGTGTAGAGAGAGCTGCAACTAATTACCAGTCTCAAGTTGGGTCAGTCCAACCCCATGTTCATAACATGTATCCACATCATTGGTTTGACATCTCCATGTCTATGACTTGCGAAACATAGTCATTAACCAATCGATGTGCTAGTCTAATATTCACGTGTGTCCTCACATGAACTCCGACTAGGGAAAACTATTTGGATAACCATACAAGTAAAGAGTTTCACAAACAATTCACATAATTGCCAATCAATACAAGTTGCCTGATATGGATATTCAAGGAACATTACAATAACTCATGGATACATAAGAAATATAATCATCTCTATGATTGCATCTAAGGCATATTTCCTTCAATTTGAAACAACACAGCGAGAACGGGGGTCCAAACTACTTTATTCAATTAAACTAAACAAACTAAGCAAAGCAAACAAAAACTAAGATGCTCCAAGAACAACACAACAGTGCATGAAACAATAAAAACAAAGTGTCTAGAAAAACCTGAGCTTTTGATTGATGAAGAAGGGGATGCCTTGGGCATCCCAAGCTTTGACGCTTGTACCTCTTGGATATTTCTTGGGGTGACACCGGGGTGGCATCCCCAAGCTTGATCTTTTATCCATTCTTCATCTCATTACATCATTTTTTCTATACACCTGAAATTTTCCTTCATACAAAACTTCACACAATCTTCATTAGCAACATTAGTGTATTCAAAAAGATAATAGACCTTTGGGTTTAGCTTTGGAACAGCAAAATTTTTCACTAAAAATACAAGATACTGTAGCAACTCCTTCAAAAATCTCAATTTCCCAAAAGAACCAAAAAAGAATCATTAAGAAGCAAATGCAAATAATGGTAGAAATCTGTCAAAACAGACCAGCAGGTAGAAACCGATTTTTTCGAAGACCTTATGTTGCTCAAATCAAAAAGTGTTGAACTAATGAAAGTTATCTAACATATTGGGGGATTTATTCGTAAATTCTCAGCTCAATCCGACATACAGCGACTCCTCACGGATTTTTATGGTGGAGAAGCAATCTGTTTCGGACAGCAACTCCCCAAATCTTACTTCCCTCTCATTAGAGGTCATTATTGGCACAAAAGCAAACAAAAAGGATAAATAGAGGCATTACTAAAGTAATAACTTCCAAGACTCAAGAAAACTCTTGGGTTATCTCCCAACAAGTACTTTTCTTTAACGCCTTTAAGTTAGGCACAAGAAGCAAGAAATCAAAAGCAAGAAATCAAGTATTTTCAAATGAAGAAGCATTAACATGAAACCTCTTGCTCCTACCTTTCTTACCTTTCTTCTTCTCTTTAGGGAAATATGATTACTTACTGGAGGAGCAAAATGCATAATGCCTTTTCCCACATATATTATTGCTCCAAGGTGTTTCAGTAGGGATCTTCCAAGTGTAATATGTCCTTTGCCTACACATTCAATAACAAGATAATTAGTAGACACCATTTTCCCTGAGATTTTTGTAAACACACCTTCAACTATTCCAATGGGTAACAAAGTGACATTATTAGTAAGAGACATTTCTTCTCCTCCTTTAGAAAGTCCCCAAAGGCTCAAAGACTCATAAATATCTTTAGGCATAAGGCAAAATTCAGACATGATATCTGTGAGCATCAAAAGTTGCACTATTTATAGAGACTTTGATTGTGGGAAAACATTTTGAAGGCTCGGAATTTATTGGAACATAATCATGGTACTCCCTAAGTGTGTGATAACAACTGTTCAAAGCAGCAGTACTGGACTCAAGAGTGTTCAACCTAGCAAAAATGTCTATAAAAGAGGAATCAGACTTGCCAGGCATATTATAAATTATAATCAGTTTCTTTATGGCATCAAAAGCTTCATCCTCAATACATCTAAAAATATCTTTCTCGGCCACATCATCCAAAGTATATCTATAACAAAGAGAAATACCGTGGTAGAAACTATTAATAGCCAAGCTAAGACTCATCTTAGGCTCAGTTTCCCTTTGTAAAGTAGAGATTCTAGACCAAGATTCTTTGAAACTCTCTTCACTTTTTTGCTTAAAAGTAAAGATCTTTTCCATAGGTGTCACAGAGATTGGACCAAAACCAGACATGGTAGCAACTAAGGCAGGAACTAATTTTTTTGTGTTTTTTGATAAGAGAAAGCAAACCAAACTAAACTATTTTTTTTTGGAGTTTTTGATAAAAAGAGGCAAAAAAACCAAGCAAAATAAACTAAGCACACTAAAAACAAAGAAAAGAGAAAGGTTGAGGAGGACTCCCCTTGTGAAGACGTCCTTAGCCTCCCCGACAACGGCGCCAGAAAATCTTGATGGCGCTGCGTCAACGTGGAGCGCTTCGTTGGGAAACCCCAAGAGCAAGGTATGATGCAGCACATCAGGAAGTCTTCCCTCGGTAAGAAACCGAGGTTATCTAACCGGTAGGAGGAAGGAAACGTATCAAAGGTGTTCCAAACAACGTGGAAACCTACACAACACAAACTCAAGACTTTGCCCAACTAACAGTGATGTTGTCAATCTCACCGGTTGCTATAACAAAGGATTAAGCACAACAAGTTTCAACAAAGTCAAATAGCACTAATAGAGATACTAGGTACCATGCCATAACAATCTTATTCGATTACATGATAGAACTCATCCAATACCTACCATCCCCATAGCCTACAACGGGGGATTACTCACTCATGAATGAGGGAAACATGGATTGTTGATGGAGGCGTTGGTGATGATGATGATGGCGATGATCCTCTCCAAATTCCTTGTTGCGACGGTGCGAGCGGAGTTTACGGTTCGAATCGCGTTTTACGGTGGTGGCGGTAGCAGCCTGACTCTTTACGGAAAACATCGAACCCCCCTAAGTTTTTAGGTCAGAAGGCAACTTATAGGAGAAGAGGGAGGCCGAGGGGGTGCTTGAGGCGTCCACACCCCCTCCAGGTGTGTCCAGGCCTAGCCCGCGTGGCTGGGGGCATAGGCCCCTCGGGCCTCCACTCCGTCTCGTATTCTGACTCCATGAATCTTCTGGTGAAATATGATTTTTGGCATATTTTAGGATTTTTCCTAATAGTTGATTTTACGCACAAAACTAGACACCAAAGTAATTATGCTAAAAACAACGTCAGTCTGTGTTAGTTGTATCCAAATCACAAAAGTTTAGAGGAGAAACAATAGCAAAAATGTTCTAGAAAGTAGATACATTTTGGACGTATCAGTTCTCAGTCAACATGTGTGTGGAGATCCTTTGGCCTTTAAAATACCTTGACGTATGTCGTGGTGGTGTCACGTCATATGCCATGGGTAGGCTAAGGTTGGGGCCGATGGACACTGGAGGAATTCGGGGAGGGATGATGAAGTGAAGACCGCATACGAAGGACGGGGAAGAACCCTAGGGATCATCGATGTATGATGAACTCCTTCTCTTATTGCTTCTATATATTGGTTACAAGTGATCCTTGAGATGTTTCCCTAGTTGCTACTTGGAGCCTGAGGACGAAGAAGAAGTGTTCATACATGAAATGAGAGGAGAGGAGCCCTCCGGGGCTTCTTTGGGAACGATCCCCCTTGTGCTCCTTATAAAGGGGAGCCCAGGGGACAAGGTATGTCCCACAAGTACTGCATATGAGCTGGATAATGGGTCCTTGCTAAGTCATCTGGTCCTTTGGCTTATCCTTTAGTGAGTCATCAGTCTTATCCCTTCGGCATATTCCTTAGCATCTTCTGAGATGTCCAGCATATTCCTTAGCATCTTCTGAGATGCTCAACATATTCCTTAGTATCTTATGAGATGCCCAACATATTCCTTAGCATCTTGGACCAAGCGCGGTCACGGCGATGAGTCCCAAGGCGGCATCTGACGTAAGAGCTTGACCGGCAAGTGGTATGTCGATGTAGAGGTTGATAGGGCGTCTAGAGATGAATACAAGGTCACACGGGTGAATTAACTCGTCCCAAGTGCTCGGATAAATAGAAGATTCGGCTGGATGGCTCATGTTGGCCAATCCGAGTAAAGGATCCGAGTCACGGATCGAGTAAAGAGATCAAGTCAGAATCCGAGTCAAGGGTTCGAGTTAGGGAGTAGCCCAGCCCAGTTTTCCCTAAGCCGACCCAGTTGGCCTTTTTCCTCCTTTCCTTTATCCTATTCTTTTTATACCTCACATCCTCTTACATATATGTATTTTATCTTCACATCCTCTATTGAATTACTCATGGCTTTGTTGAATCACTTGATACCTCAACTCTAGGGGTACCCGGGGTCATATCTCCGACATTAGTCACCGATGCTATGTGGGACTCATAGAGTCGCGCGTAGGCTTCATATTATAATATCCCTAGAGTGGTGTGATCCAAATCCAAGTCATATGACTCATAATCCAAGTCATGTGACCCAAATCTGAGTCATTTGACTTTCAAGCTGAGTCATCTGACCCAAATCTGAGTATTGTGATCAAATCCGAGTTACTTGACTCATAATCCGACATATAACCTTTACTAGGTGAATTTGACTCATGGCCATCATGGGCACTTGTCATAACTTGACATATAGCCTTCATTGGGAAAATTTAACATATAGCCTTCACAGACATTTGTCATATAGCCTTCGTTGGGAAATTTTGAGATACAATTTTAACATATACGACCCAAAATCTGACATATATTCCACAAATCGGAGTTAGATGATTAGATCCGTGTTATATGACTCAAATCTGACTTACATGATACAAATATGAGTCATATGAATTTGACTCTTTCTATCTGTCATATTCTGACATACATATCCTAATCCGAGTCATATGACTCAAATCCGAGTCGTATGAATTTGACTTTTCCGTTTATCATATTCTAACATTCATGTTCAAATCCGAGTTATATGACTCAAATCCGAGTCATATGAATTTGAATCGTCCCGTCTGTCTTATTCTGACATAAATGTCCAAATCCGAGTCATATGACTAAAATCCGAGTCATATGAATTTGACTATTTCCGTCTGTCATATTCTAACATACATGTCCTAATACGAGTAATATGACTCAAATCCGAGTCATGTGAATTTGACTCTTTTGTCTATCATATTAAACATACATATCCAAATCCAGTCATATGACTCTTTAGTCAAATCATATTAAACATACATGTCCAAATCGAGTCATATGAATTTGAGTCGTTAAAATGCATCTTATTACATACATGTACAAATCGAGTCATATGACTCAAATCAAAGTCATATGAATTTGACTATTTCAAATGCATCATATTCTAACATACATGTCCTAACCCGAGTCATATGACTCAAATCCGAGTCATGTGAATTTGACTCTTTCTGTCTATCATATTCTGACATACATATCCAAATCCGAGTCATATAACTCTTTCCGTTCGTCATATTCTGACATACATGTCCAAATCCGAGTCATATGACTCAAATCCGAGTCATATGAATTTGACTCTTTCCATCTGTCATATTTTTACATACATGTCTAATCCGAGTCATATGACTCAAATCCGAATCATATGAATTTGACTCTTTCCGTCTGTCATATTCTGACATACATGTCCAAATCTGAGTCGTATGACTCGGACTCCAGGTTAAGTGACACAAAATTTGATATACCTCCTTCATTAGGCAAATTTACATACAACCTTCATGGGCATTCATCATATAACCTCAAGGTCTGACACCGGGCCTTCATGGGCACTTGTCATATAACCTCTTTGGGTAAATGACATATAGCATTCATGTGCATTTTTCATATAATCCTTTTTGGGTGAGTTTTAACATCTGGCCTTCTTGGACACTCGTCATTTAACCCTTTTGGGTAAGTTTTGACATATAGCCTTCATGGGAATTTGACATATAACCTCTTTGGGTAAATTTTGACATTTGGACTTCATGGGCACTTGTCATATAACCCTTTTGGGTAAGTTTTGACATCTGGCCTTCATGGGCACTTGTCATATAACCATTTTGGGTAAGTTTTGACATCGGCCTTCTTGGACCTTTGGTCATATAACCCTTTTGGGTAAGTTCGACATCGGCCTTCATGGGCACTTGTCATATAACCATTTGGGTAGGTTTTGACATCGGCCTTCTTGGGCACTGGTCATATAACCATTTTGGGTATGTTTTGACATCTGGCCTTCTTGGGCACTGGTCATATAACCATTTTGGGTAAGTTTTGACATATGGCCTTCTTGGGCACTAGTCATATAACCCTTTTGGGCAAGTTTTGACATCTAGCCTTCATGGGAACTTAGTCATATAACCCTTTTTGGGGTGAGTTTGCATGTGTTTGAATCTGGCTAGCCTGTCATTTCTAACATATAAGTCCTAATCCGAGTCATCCATCTGAGTTATCCTCCTGAGTTACATGACTTAAATCTGACATATGTCTCAAATCCGAGTTCTATGATACTCATCCGAGTTATAATTTTGAGCTTTAGTATGACTTGGTGATATCTTTGAAAGCGCCATAAGCCTGGATCCGAGATATAGATCAGAGATATAATTTGAGTTTATGATATGCTGGCAAACCGCCATAAGTAGAGATCCGAGATATGGATCCGACATATAAATCCGAGTCATAATTTGACTCTATGATATGCTGGCAAACTGCCTTGAATAGAAATCCGAGATATAAATCTGAGTCATCATTTGACTCTATGATATGCTGGCAAACTGACACCAATTGCAATCGAGTCATAAGATGACTGGCAAACTAATATAAGCGGTAATCGAGATATATTTTAACGACAAGCTGAGGTAGCAGTGATCCGAGATATAAGTTAACTTGGCAAACTAATACAAATAGCAATTGAGTCATAAGATGACTTGGCAAACTGATCAAAACAGTAATCGAGATATATTTTAACTTTGTGAGGTAAGCGGTAATCCGAGATACATTCTATGCTTTTCTCTAAGTAACACTTCTATGCATGGGGATGCCGGTTAAATAAGAATTTGAGTCCCCTAGACTCTTTTTCCATCCATGGCGAATCTCTGGTATCTTGGCTAGTCGGCTTGAGTCATCTCATTTGAGTCATGATTGTTGAGACAATTTATACTTACAGTACTCTTGGTGATGAGGTTGAGTCAACGAGGAAGGCTCATCAACCTCCCGATCTCTGTATGTTGGGGAAGAAGATGAAGAAGCTATTGCTCGATGGTGAAGCAGAGGTTGATGAAGATGTTCCCGTCCGGATGGAAACCAAACTAGCGCCTCTAATCTCCCCTACGGTGGATGCCAAATGTCATGGTGGTGTCACGGCATATGCCATGGGTAGGCTAAAGTTGGGGCTGATGGACATTGGAGGAATCCGGAGGGATGATGAAGTGAATACTACATAAGAAGTACATGGAAGAACCCTAGGGATAATCGATGTATGATGAACTCCTTCTCTTATTGCTTCTATATATTGGTTACAAGTGCTCCTTGAGTTATTTCCCTAGTTGCTACTTGGAGCTTGAGGAAGAAGAAGAAGTGTTCATAAGTGAACTAAGAGGAGAGCCCTCAGGCCTCTCTGAGCGATCCCCGGTGCTCCTTATAAAGGGGAGCCAGGGACAAAATATCCCACAAGTACTACATATGAGCTGAATAATGGGTCCTTGTCGGTCATCTTGTACTTTGGCTTGTCCTTTAGTGAGTCATCGCCTTATCCTTGGTATATTCCTTAGCATCTTACGAGATGCCCAACATATTCCTTAGCATCTTGGACCAATTGTGCGGTCTGCCAGGCGTCCCAAGGCGGCATCGATGTAGTTTGACACGGCAAGTGGTATGTCGATGTAGAGGTTGAGAGGGCATGCGGAGATGAATCTGAGGTCACACAGGGTGAATTAACTTTCGCCCAAGTGCTCTAGATAAATAGAAGATTCGGCTGGATGGCTCTGTTGGCCAATCCGAGTAAAGGATCCGAGTCACGGATCGAGTCAAGGATCAAGTCAAGAATCTGAGTTAGGGAGTAACCCAGCCCAGTTTTCCCTAAGCCGGCCCAGTTGGCCTTTTTCCTCCTTTCCTTTATCCTATTCTTTTTATACCTCACATCTAGGGCTGGAATTCGATCCGAGTCGAGCCAACTCGGCTCGACTCGCTAAAGCTCGTTCAACTAACGAGTTAGCTCGACTCGGCTCTTTTACAGAACGAGCTCATATTTGAAACTCGGCTCGACTCGGTAAACTCACGAGTAGCTCGCGAGTAGCTCATTTAGATTGTTGTAAGTTAGGAATATGAACACATATAAGAAAAACTAGTAATTACTCTACTAATTTGAAAATAGAACAACAATATTACTTACATAATAAGATGAAGGAAGATTAATAAAAAATATAGTAGCTCTTCACCATTACAGGTTCAAGAAACATACATAGTATGGCATTTATCTATGAAAATTTTCAGACTCTATATTTAAACGAGTTTAACGAGCTAAATGAGTATCTCGCGAGTAGCTCATTTAGCTTGGGTGAACAAACAAGATCAAATCAAAAACTTGGCTTGACTCGTTAGACACCGAGTTCGAGCCGAGTCGAAACTATGTCTGTTACTCATTTAGCTCGCGAGTTTCGAGTTATAATTCCAGCCCTACTCACATCCTCTTACATATATGTATTTTATCTTCACATCCTTTATTGAATTACTCATGGCTTTGTTGAATCACTTGATACCTCAACTTTGGGGTACCCGGGGTCTCCGACAACGTACCTACCTCTGCTAGGACTATCAAAATAATGACTGGTTGTCATGATAAATGTACCCTAAGGTGCTTGAGAAAGTGGGTCTTGGTGTCACCAATGGATCCTCTGCTATCGTCACCAATGACAACTCTATCCTAGGTCATTGGAGGATTCTGCACATTGGCGGCCTAACGCATCGACTGATCACCTAGCCACATATCCCGTGGATGGTGAGAACATTCGAAGCACTTCCTGCTATGGACCACTCATGTCGCAATGGCTCATGGTCACGTCATCTTTGGAGCTCTTGGAAGACCATATGAAGAGGGACAACATACCGCCACGGGTGGTGTGGTCGTGCGATCATGAACCACTAGGAACAACCCCGATGACAAGATCTTGGGCAGAAATGCCCATATCGATGAAATCGATCTAATCACTGCTGGATGTGGTACATGGCGAGATGCTAGGTCACGGGAGAAAAAGGAAAAGGAAGACTCTCCGCCGCTGTTGCTGTCACGGATGGCCTCCTCTGGTGGCGACAAGAGAAGGGAGGGTGGGGATGTGCCGATCCCCCTCCCCCGCGTGCTGTTGCCTTAGAATCTGACGGGTCGGGTTCTTGTGTTTCGTATTGCATTCTCTCTCTGGTGGGAAGATGAAGAAAAACACCCAATAATCTTGGGTTAATATACCTCGCTGGCCGGCTAGGTGAAGTTAACAATTGATGACTCCTACAAATCCGATGATGGTTCTCCGTGATGATACTGGTGCGGTTATTATCTCAGCTTGTCGATCTTTACTTGCATGCGAATAGGCTTTCAAAGTAAAACCGATGGCATGTTCGAAATGCCTGGAACCAAAGTATGTTGAGGATTAGCCACTGCCTTGTCAACTGGACAAGGGCAGAGAATAGAGAATAAAACGATGCCCTGGTTTGGTTCAGCCGTTCAGGTCGTGAAATTCTTCTTCGGGAACTTGAAACCGAGCTGTTTGTAATCCCCACTACAGTAGTTAATAAAGGTCTTGCTTACCCGCAAAAAAGACTTAATAAGTAAGAAAAATCTAGTGTGTGCACCGGCCACTAGGAAAAACAAGTGCGTGCATCGGCTAGCTAGATCTCTACGAGATTTATAATCAACAATTAGCAGTACGAGGCCACTTAGTACTTGGTTAATTCCAAGAACTCCACGGCACGCAATCTGCGCGTAGCTAGCCAGAGTTCTTGACGAGAAGTAGCTCCTCACTCATGTACTATTACTATTCAGCGATCTCTTTGATCCACAGCTAGAAGCTAGCCTAGAAAAAGGGTAAATTTCGCCATGCTTTGATGCTTTGCTTCACTTCACTTCATCTCCTCGACCTTACCCTCTTTGCTGCTCCGCCTTCTTTGCAAACTGCCAGCCAGCTGATCCAAATCAAGACGGCGCAGCCAGGCCGCGGCAGGGCGAGGGGCTGATGAAGGGGCGCCGGCGGATCAGAAGACCGCGGCGAGCAGGAGCACGGTCAAGCCGCTTCGGCTCATCGTCGTGCTTGTACTCGTAGGATGGATCTCCTTCCTCTCGTACCTCTTCACGCTGGTGGTCGATGGAGGGCGGCGCAGCTGGTGGCCTCCGCCGGCCGCAGCGTCGACCCGTGGGGCGTTACATCTACGTGCACGACCTGCCGCCGCGCTTCAACGCCGACATCCTCCGAGACTGCCGCAAGATCAATGACCACTGGCCGGACATGTGCGACTTTGTCAGCAACGCCGGCCTGGGCCGCCGCTCGCCGACCCGCTGGACAGCGTGTTCACCGGCGAGAACGGGTGGTACGGCACGCACCAGTTCGCTCTCGACGCCATCTTCCACAACCGGATGAAGCAGTACGGGTGCCTCACCAACCACTCCGCCGTGGCCGACGCCGTCTTCGTTCCCTTCTACGCCGGCTTCGACTTCGTCCGCTACCACTGGGGCTACGACAACGCCACCAGGGACGCCGCGTCGGTGGACCTGACCCAGTGGCTCACGCGGCAACCGGAGTGGAGACGCGCGGGTGGGCGCGACCACTTCCTCGTCGCTGGCAGGACGGGGTGGGACTTCCGGCGGAACAACAACGTCAACCCCAACTGGGGCACCAACCTCCTCGTCATGCCGGGCGGCCGGGAGATGTCGGTGCTCCTGCTGGAATGCTCTCTCGTGCACGAGCAGGGTACTCCGTGCCGTACCCCGTACTTCCACCCGAGGTCGGACGCCGATGTGCGACGGTGGCAGGACAGAGTGCGCGGCCAGGAGCGGCAGTGGCTCATGGCGTTCGTCGGCGCGCCGCGGCCTGACAATCCGAAGAACATCCGGGAGAAGGTCATCGCGCAGTGCGAGGCGGCGCCCAGGGACTGCACCCAGCTGGGCTGCGCGTTCGGCAGCAGCCAGTGCCACTCCCCCGACGAGATCATGCGGCTGTTCCAGAAGTCCACTTTCTGCCTGCAGCCTCCCGGCGACTCGTACACGCGGCGGTCGGCTTTCGACTCCATGGTCGCCGGCTGCATCCCCGTGTTCTTCAACAGGGTGTCAGCGTACCTGCAATACAAGTGGTACCTCCCCGAGGACCACGCCAAGTATTCTGTGTTTATCAGGGAGGAAGACGTGCGGGCGCGCAACGTGAGCATCAGGGCGGTGCTCCGGGCGATTCCGCCGGAGACGGTGGAGCGCATGCGGGAGGAGGTGATCGGGATGATACCCAGGCTGCTGTACGCGGACCCGAGCTCCAAGCTGGAGTCAGTGAGGGACGCATTCGACATTGCCGTCGAGGGCATCATCGGCAAAGTAGCCAGGGCCCCGGGGAGTCCAGCGGCGGCGGACCATACTATCGACACCACGACGCCATGGAGAGGTTTAGGTTCCTGGTGGAGGAAATAGGCAGTAGCTATTTCTCGTTTCAGTCTGGAAATAGTTACTCCTCCGTGTCGTATGACTTGAATCTATTTAGATTCTCTATATTTAGACAGCGTTTAGCGTGTATATGTGAAATCAGATAGATCAAAATCACTTATTTTCGGACGGAGAAGGTACTATTTCGTAACTATGGTTATTATGTAGAAATATTTTTTATTGTTTGTATTACATGAATTACGGCATTTGGATCAAATGGTTTGTAACATCGACTTATAGACAGTAGTTGCTCCCTAAACAAGCCAAGAGCGAGTAGAGGGATTTTTGAAAGCGAAGGCACACCAGAGAGAGGATGAAGATCGCTAGGAAAGTATGAAAGGTATGGTTTTGTTTCACGACACAAGATAAATTTTTACAAAGACAATATATTAATATCATGAATATACCAATTACCCCGACCTCTACACTAACAAAATGTCACAAACGACATCCGGGATTCACACACCTTGAAAAACAAAAAGAAGAAGGAAAGGAAACATCAAACCTCGCACAAGCAGTCCAAACAAACCAGCAGTAAAGACAACACTCTTACTACTCGCCCTATGCCAAATTGTTTATATATATACTTGATCAAACTTACAAAGTTTGACTTTAAAAGTAATGTGCACTATATTTTAGCATGGAGGGGATATGCTTATTGTGTGTTTCCATAAGCTCTTGTTTCATTCCCTTCCATTATCGTGTCATTGAGGGGAAATGCCTTCGGACGCTATGATTCCACCGATTGGTTCACGCTCTGAGATTTGTACTCTGAATGTAACAACTATCTGTGAATCTCACGATTCATGGATGTCACAAATAATGTGAAAGCGTGATACACCCTCCGCTAGGTATTGTCTTCTCCGGGTTATGTTTTCTTCTCCATCCGTTTTAATAAAACTAAAATATCTTATATTTTAAAACAGAGGAGATAAACCTACATAGTAAAAGAAGACTAAATATATTTATTTTACAAAACTAAAACATCTCATATTTTAAAACGGAGGGAGCTACTAGTACTACTATTCCACAGCCAGGCGTACCGATGTTGAAAACACGCAGATGCTTTGACCTTAGGGCCTGTGATGCGCCCCGTTGGTGTACATGTCAGGCGGTGCTGAATCATCATGTCAAGAAAGCAGATGCGTTTCTCAGTAAATTCTGGCAAGGTCAATTTGTACATGTCAGGCGGTGCTGAACCTTTAATTTTTGATCACGGTAGTAGAAGTAGTAGTACACTGAGCTGTTAGTTCGTGACACCCTAAAGGCTGGAAGCCTTTGCCTTCCGCAAACCTACTGGATTCTATGTCGAAGCTCTACTGGATTCGTGCTTCCTCTTTCGTCGAAACCTGGGACTGGATGGATGCAATGCACTGTGATCGCTGCAGGTAGGGGCAAGCAAAAAAAAACAAGTCCGATCCAACCGTGCGTTACGGTGCCGGCGGTGAAAGTTTCCCACATTCCCACCCGGTCTAGAAGCTGGCAACGCGAGGCGATCGAGGGCGCCATGTGCGCGATGCGATCTCCAGGAAAGAATCGCGTCGATCTCGGGTCAATGCTGGCCGTCGATCGTCGAGCTATAGCTGTTATTTGTTGGGGATCCAAACACTGCATCGATCGAGGGATCGATCCCATGATTCGCAGCACATGCATGCATGCTGTCTCGATCGAGTATGTACGTACGTACATCAATTTGAATGAAGTTGCTTAATGTACAGATCGTAATTGCAAAGTCAGAGATCGCTACTAGTAGTAGTAGCTGAAATCCAAAAGTGCAAAAAGTCAGAGCTTGGCGAGCTGATGCTTAATTCGCTCGATCGGTTCGAGCTTTACCGCCATGTGCTAAGAAGAATCATGCATGGGATTGGGAGGGATCGATCCTTAGATTCCGGCGCGCTTCGTGACGACACTGCATGCACTGCGGCGCTCTTAACAAGTCCGGAGCTCTGATCCGCGACGACAAAAGAGCGAGAGAGACCAGCATGGAGAAGAGCGCCCAGCGCTGGCTGCCCCGCATCCTCCTGCTCGCCGCCCTGTCGGCCACGCCCTGGCTCCTCATCGTCTACTGCCACCGCTCCGTCTTCGACGCGCCGCCGGTCAGCTCCCCGCACCCGCCGCCCGCCCAGCTGCGTTTCCTCTCCGTCCAAGAGGAGCAGCTCAAGAAGCTCCCGACAGCCGCCTCCGACCGCGCGCTCTCCGCCGCGGCAGCAGGGCGCAGCGACGCGGGCGTCGACGACAATGGCAAGGACCCCTGCAGAGGACGGTACCTCTACATCCACGACCTGCCGCCGCGCTTCAACGCCGACCTCCTCGCCAACTGCCGCAACTGGTACCAGTGGATCGACATGTGCGTGTACCTGGCCAACGCCGGCCTCGGCGCGCCGCTGGACAACGCGGACGGCGCCTTCGCCGACAAAGGCTGGTACGCCACCGACCACTTCGGCCTGGACGTCATCTTCCACAGCCGCGTCCGCCAGTACGGCTGCCTCACCGACGACTCCGCGCGCGCCGCCGCCGTATTCGTGCCCTACTACGCCGGATTCGACGTCGTGGAGCACCTCTGGAGCAACAACGCCACGGCCAAGGACGCCGCGCCGCTCGCGCTCGTCGACTGGCTCACGGCGCGGCCCGAGTGGCGCGCCATGGGCGGCCGCGACCACTTCTTCATCTCCGGGAGGACGGCCTGGGACCACCAGAGGCAGACGGACAGCGACTCCGAGTGGGGCAACAAGCTGCTCCGTTTACCGGCGGTACAGAACATGACGGTGCTCTTCGTCGAGAAGGCGCCGTGGACGGACTTCGACTTCGCCGTGCCGTACCCGACATACTTCCACCCGGCCAAGGACGACGACGTGCTCCAGTGGCAGCAGAGGATGCGCGCCATGAAGCGCGACTGGCTCTTCGCCTTTGCCGGAGGCGAGCGCCCCGGGGACCCGAACTCCATCCGGCACAACCTCATCAGGGAGTGCAACGCCTCAAGCTCCTGCAACCTGGTGCAGTGCCGGAAGGGCGAGAAGCGCTGCCTCGTCCCGAGCACCTTCATGCGAGTGTTCCAGACGGCGCGCTTCTGCCTGCAGCCGCCGGGCGACACGTACACGAGGCGGTCGGCGTTCGACGCCATCCTGGCCGGCTGCGTGCCGGTGTTCTTCCACCTGGACTCCGCGTACAGACAGTACAGGTGGCACCTCCCCGACGACCAAGAGCTACTCAGTGTTCATCTCCGAGGAGGACGTGCGCAGCGGCAACGCCAGCAGCGTGGAGGAGACTCTCAGGAAGATCCCGCATGACGTGGCGGAGCAGATGACGGAGACGGTGATCGGGCTGATACCGAGGCTGGTGTACGCGGACCCGAGGTCGAAGCTGGAGACGCTCAAGGACGCCGTGGATTTCACGGTGGAGGCCGTCATCGAAAGGGTCAGCAAGCTGAGGCAGGAGATGGATGATCATGGGGCGAGGGCACGTGATGGAAACGGCAAATAAGGTGTCTAGCAAAGCTTGGTCGGATAATTAGGCAGAAGTGTGCCGAGTGCCATGTTTGGTTCTGCAGCAATAGATGCATCGATACAAACAAAGCATGCTGAGATCGTTTGTAATTTTAACCAGGAGAAGTGTCAGTTAAACGGTTTGAAAT